>CANYLF011852879.1:0-14642 GCA_948193215.1 Bocquillonia castaneifolia | reverse complement strand
TTTTATTACAATTTATTAATTTTATTCAATCTATTATAATTTACTAATTTTTATTAATCTATTATAATTTACTAATTTATTTAATAATTTAAATTAATTCATTATAATTTACAAATTTGCACGAATCTATTATAATTTATTGTAATATACTGATTTACTTATTAATTTACATTAATTTATTATCATTTACTAATTTACATTGATTTATTATAATTTACTAATTTGTATGAATCTATTATAATTTATTATAATTTACTGATTTATTTATTAATTTATATTAATTTATTATAATTTACCTTTTATTTAGTAATTTACTTTAATTTATTGTAATTAGTAAATTTGCATGAATCTATCATAATTAACTAATTTCCACCCTCAAAAAAATAATTTACTAATTTCCAATAACTTATTATAACTTACTAATTTATTTATTTCTTTGCATTATTTTATTATAATTGCTAATTTTCATGAACATACTATAATTTAATAATTTACATTAATTTATTTTAATTTACCAATTTACATCTGTTTATTATAATTTATTATTTAGAATTAATAAACAAAAATCATGAAAAATTTGAGTTTGGTTTTAATAGAGAAGTGACAAGATTGGTAAATTTGATGAAATTGGTAGATAGAAGTTTTTTTAAAAAAATTTAATGAGTTTTAGAATAATTTGTTAACTAATAAATTAATGTAAATTAGTAAATTATAATAAATTAGTTTAAATTATTAAATTATAATAGATTAATACAAATTACTTATAAAAAATAAATTAACACAGATCAATAAATCACAGTAAATTAATACAAATAAGTAAATAAATTAGTAAATTATAATAGATTAATGTATATTTGTAAATTATAATGTTTCAAGAAAATTAGGAAATAAATCAGTAAATTATAATGAATTAATGTAAATTAGTAAATTATCATACATTAATAAAATATAATAAATTAGTGCAAATTAGTAAATTATAATAAGTTAATAAAAATTAGTAAATTTTAACAAATTAATGTGAATAGTAAATTACAATACATTAATGTAAAATTTTAATTTATAAAAAGTTAATGCAAATTAGTAAATTATAATAGATTGATTCAAATGAATAAAATATAATAAATTATTACAAATTAATAAAATATAATAAATTAGAGCAAATTAGTAAAAAGATTAGTAAATTATAATAGATTCATGCAAATTAGTAAATTATAATAGATTAATAAAAAATTAGTAAATAAATTAATGCAAATTAGTAAATTATAATACACTATGTAAAATTTTAATTTACAATAAATTAATGCAAATTAGTAAATTATAGTAGATTCATGAAAATTAGTAAATTATAATAAATTAATCCAAATCAGTAAAATAAATTCATAAATTGTAATAAATGAATACAAATTAATAAATTATAATAAATTAATGCAAATCAGTAAATTATAATACATTCATGAAAATTATTAAATCATTATAAAAGTAAATTTATATTAAGTAATTAATAAATTTAATTTAAAAACATTAAACTTTCTGTGTCTTAATTTGCCAAAATTGAAAAGGTCGGATATTAAATTGTCAAAATAATTAAAGTTTAGGATTTTTTTGTCAACTGACAAAACGACGTCGTTTTGATGTGGCACCCACGTGGATATGACCAAAATATTTCGGTTGACACGTTAGATTCTTTTCACCTGATTTTTGATCTGAATATCAGGTTGCACAACTTCAAAAAAACAGGCCTTAAAATGTCAAAAAAAACTCAGGATATAAACGCTAAAGTCATTAATGATTGTATCTTTTTTTAGTCATTAGGCATTTTAAAAATCTGGAAAAAAAATCAGTTAGTTTAACCGTATGTACGACCCTACTGTCAGCTCTAGTATGACGTAAGTGCTTATGTTAACTCGTTTCCTAGACAATATCGACAGTACGAAAATAACAAGGAAAAAGTTTATGGCCTATTAGGGTTTTCACTCTTTCTTCTTCTTCTTCCTTTTTTTTTTTTTAATAATTACTCTTTCTTGTTCTTATCCCCTATCTCCTATTTGAGCTACGAATTAGATCATTCGTTCAAAGATCAAATGGATAGTACAGAGAGAAATGAGCTTTACTTTTTCTTCTTCCCATTTATGGCTCAAGGCCATACTATTCCACTCATAGATATGGCCAAGCTATTTGCATCAAGAGGCCAAAGGGTAAGCATAATTACAACTCCTGTCAACGCTCCTGAAATTTTGAAATCAATTGAGAGAAGCAGAATTCTGGGTCATAAAATTGATATTTTGATTATCAAATTCCCCTGTGAAGAGGTTGGATTGCCCGAAGGATGTGAGCACTTGGAGTTAACAACTTCATCTGAAATGGCATATCAGCTCTTCAAGGCTACAGCTATACTTTCTCAGCCACTTGAACATCTCTTGAAGGATCATCGTCCTCATTGTCTTGTTTCAGATACTTTTTTTCCATGGTCGAACGAAGTAGCATCTAAGTGTGCAATTCCTAGAATTGTTTTTAGTGGAACTTGTTTTTTCTCTTCTTGTGCTTCTCAGTGTGTTAGCAGATATCAGCCTTACAGGTATGTATCATCTGATTACGATCTTTTTGTACTTCCAAATTTTCCTGGTGAAATGAAGTTGACAAAAAACCAAATACCAGACTTTGTTAAATATGAAACTGGCTTCTCTGACTTCTATAAGACAGTGAAAGAAGCAGAGGCCAAGTGCTATGGGGTTCTTGTCAATAGCTTCTACGAGCTCGAACCGGATTACGCTGATCATTTAACGAATGTTTTGGGAATCAAAGCTTGGCATATTGGTCCCATTTCACTATGCAATACCAACATTCAAGACAAGGCAACCAGAGGAAAAGAAGCCTCCATTGATGAAAATGAGTGTTTTGAGTGGCTGAATTCAAAGAAAGAAAATTCAGTTATATATATATGCTTTGGAAGTGTTGCAGATTTTCTTTCTTCACAGCTTCTTGAAATTGCAATGGGACTTGAAGATTCAGGGCAGCAATTTATCTGGGTAGTGAAGAAAAGCAAGGGAAGTGAAGAAGAGTGGTTACCTGATGGATTTGAGAAAAGAATGGAAGGTAAAGGACTAATAATAAGAGGATGGGCACCTCAAGTAATGATTCTTGAACATAAAGCAGTTGGAGGATTTGTGACTCATTGCGGATGGAACTCGACGCTTGAAGCAGTAACTGCAGGAGTTTCATTGGTAACATGGCCAGTATCAGCTGAGCAATTTTACAATGAAAAATTGATAACAGAGGTGTTAAGAATTGGAGTCCCCGTGGGTACTCAGAAATGGTGTAGATTAGTAGGTGATAGTGTGAAGAAAGAAGCTATAAAGAAGGCAGTGACTCGAGTTATGGTTGGCAATGAAGCAGAGGAAATGAGAAATAAGGCTAAGAAGCTAGGAGAAATGGCAAAGAAAGCTATCGCAGAGGGTGGATCTTCTTATTCTGACTTTAATTCTTTCATTGAGGAATTGAGTAGCAAGAATTGATTATCTTTAGCATGTAATTTATTTACCAGAAATATGCAAAGCTCGTCTAGTATGGAAATTGAGTATTGCCTCCGTTTTACTGAAGTTAACTCTAAAAGAAATAAGTTTCATATATTACTATTAATCCTTTACCGACTAATTTCAGAAAATGAGAAGCAGGGCTCAGAAGGTGGATCTTCTTACACTGACTCTTTGAAGAATTGAAGAGTAAGAGGAATTAGAAAGTTATTGACACCAGATTATAGGTTGGATTGCAAACGTCTTTACCACTAGGTTATGCCTGGGAGATAATGTTGTTATGTCAAAAATTTGTTGCCTTTTTAGTATATTAATCCTCAAAATATGCAATCTTCTTTACTGTGGAAATTAAAGTTCCATAGACATGTAGTCAACTTCTAAATAAATGAAGTTCCACATAATTTTGTTATTTCTCTGCTGACAAATTTTAATCACAGAGCCAAATTAAGTAAAAGCTTAGATGTTGCAAAATTCTCAACAAAAAAAAAAACACTGAAAAAGAAAACAGATAATTTTTATAAGTTGAAAAATGTTGGAACATAACATTAGCAATATAGAAGGAGCTGAATGTAAAAATCAGTACACCATTGTACTAATACATCGAACGTCAGGCAGAGAAAGTAGTTGGTATAATCCTCATGCATGATAAGATTTCAATTCTTCAATTAGAGAACCCAAATCACTATAAGAAGAGCCACCATCTTCAACAGCCTTTTTTACCATTTCTCCAAATTTCTTTGCTCTATTCCTCATTTTCTCTGTTTTTTCACCCACCATCATCTCCTTAACTGCTTTAGCTATCTTTGCACTCTCCACAAAATCCCCAACAACTGGTTTTGATTTTTGAACACCAACACCAACTCCAATTTTCAAAACATCAGTAATTAACTTCTCATTAAAGAATTGATCAGCAAAAATAGGCCAAGTTACCATTGGCAAACCAGCACAAACACTTTCTAAAGTTGAGTTCCATCCACAATGACTAACAAATCCACCAACTGCTTGATGATCAAGAATCAGAACTTGAGGTGCCCATCCTCTTATAACTAATCCTTTTCCTTCCATTCTTTTCTCATATCCTTCAGGTAACCATTTCTCTTCATCATCTTTTTCAGTTCCTTCTGTTCTTATAACCCAAATAAAATCTTGCCCTGAAGCTTCAAGGCCTGTTGCAATCTCATGTAACTGAGAATCAGGAAATTTGGTAACTGTACCAAAAGATACATAAATAACTGAATTGGGTTTCTTTGAATCTAGCCATTTAATACACTCATCTTCACTAATGCTTGATACCTTTCCTGATCTTTGAGCCTTTTCCAGAAAATTCCTATTGCAAAGTGAAACTGGTCCAATATGCCAAGCTTTTCTTCCCAAAACATTCCTGTAATGATCAGCATAACCAGGCTCCAATTCATAAACACTATTAACAATAACTCCGTAGCTTCTTTTCTCTACTTCATGAGTACTGATTATCAATTTCAGAAAAGGGTTTGGATTCTCAGCTGTGAAGCTATCAGGTAGCTGCAATCTTGTGAACGTAATAGGATCAGGAAAACCAGGCAAGCTGAAAAGCTCAGTATCAGAAGATACATTCTTGTGAGGCTGAAATTTTTCAAGAGTAGCAAAACAGCATAACGAAAAGAAACTACTTATTTGAAAGATTAACCTTGGAATTCCGTACTTTGATGCTAAATCAGTAACCCAAGGGAAGAACACATCAGCGATGATTCCGTGTGGATGTAGCTCTTGTAAGGCCTGCTGAAGAGGTTCTTGAAGCAGAGATAGAGAAGCAAAGAACTTGATTCGAAGTGGAAATTCAGATATCATATCGAGACTTTCAAGGCCTTCAGGTAATCCAGCTTCTTTGGAGGGGAATTTGATGGTTTTAAGGCTTATTTGGATTGCTGAATTTTGAGTTGTTTGTATTGATTTAGCTATGCGAGGTGCATTCACTGGAGTAGTAATAATGCTGATTTTAACACCTCTTTCTGCAAATAATCTTGCAATGTCTAAAAATGGGAGTGTGTGGCCTGATGCCATTAGAGGGAAGAGACAGATGTGAAGTTGATCTGATTCGGTGTCCATGTTTCAAAGAGAAGTGCTTGAAGTGGAAAATTAGGAGAATTGAGGATGAATTGAAGATGCCATAGATGAGTTTCTTTTTGTACTTAAAGAGAGTGGACTGCTCGTCTTCTGTTTTTCTTTGATTATGTTCAACATGCTTTACTTCCCGGACAGTATACTTACCAGGAAGTTGAAGTTCTTGGCATAAGTTAACTAATTCTTGGCAAGTACATGAGTCAGTTTCTCTTATGTACTTATTGTTGTTAAAAGCTCCATGCTCGGTTAAATTAATATAATGAGATAAATAAAAAAAACTTTACATCATATTTGGATCTTAATATCTTATGTTTGAGCCTTTGGATTTGTAAAGAGCTTTTCTTGAATATATTCTTAGAGCCCCTTGTATTGTGTTACCATATATGTTAGCATTCTGTTTAAGAATTTAAAATTCATATAGGAATAATAAAAGTATATTCATTATTTCAAATTTAAAAAAACACAATTAATTTTTTATATTTCACTTTTATTAGTTATGTGTGTGTATATTTTACATGATGATATCATGTTACATACACTTTTTTTACACATCATGAGTAAGAAAAAAATACTCAAAATAAGTGTTTATTTAGCAATAAGTACAAATTTAAACATTAAAATGGTTAAAAGTAGTGTTGAAGTGTCAAAATGATAAATACATGAGATGTATTTTGATCCATTTAACCAAGAAAATTATGTAGATGATTAAGGACAGAGCCGGGATTTTATTCTAAGGGGGTCAAAATTTTAAAAAAAATTCAAAAATTGTTTATATTTTAAGGTATTTTATATATAATATTCTTTTATATGAGATAAAATGATAAAAAAAATATTAATTATGAGTAAATAATCAACAAAATGTAATTATTTATTTATTGGAAGAGGTCAAAATAAAAAAAAGTGTAAAAAACTATTTTACAAAGGTATAGAAAGAATGAAAAATATATTGGGGGACCAAAGTGTAGAATTATGTAAAGATGTAGTACTTAAAAAACATTTTCTAGGTAGTAAATTGAAACAAAAAAATATGGAGGGTGGGGCAAAGCCCGCTTAAAAACAACGTGCCTCCCCCCTTTAGATGATCATGAATTGGAAGTGCGTCATTTTAAACCTAGCATACCGAGCATATGCTTAGGTTTGACGGGTAGTTGAAGTTTGGACTCTAAATCACCCTGTGTCTTTTATGTGAAAATACAAAACTGCGCCGACATTTGAAATGTCCAGTTTATATTAGGGCTGACCAAAATCTGACCGACCCCAAACAATCTAACCAGACCGAAATGGTTTAGTATATAATTAAATCATTTGGTTCAGTTTTTAATGTATACCTAAAAATTGAGTTTTGGGTTTGATTTGATTTTCTTGTTGAAATTGGAACTAGCTAAAAACTTGAATTTTATTATTTTTTATTTTAATATACATATTTATATTTATTTTATATATTTATATAATACTATTATAAATTTTCAATAAATATTTATAAAATAATTTAAAAAATTAAATAAAAAGTAAAAAGTGTACCAATCGAATTGAATCAAAAAATAAATCAAACTATTTAGTCCAATTTGATTTTGATTTATGAATCAATTTCGATTTGATTTGGTTTACATTTTTTCTAGCTAAAAATCATTCAGGTTCAAGTTTCATATTACTCGATATTGGCTCCCATTTTTGTTTAAAAAACAAAAGTGAGGCTCGTTCAGCTATTTTAGAATATATATGTCACTTATTGCTCAAATTAGGCTATGCATAGTTCTAAACTTCTAATCAGCTGTAGCACGTACTTGAATGTTACCAGTTTGACCTCTAGTTGAAGGCCCTTTTTTTTTTTTTTTTTGAAGTTAGTTGAAGGCCAATTTTTTTTTAGAAGTTAGTTGAGGGCCAATTAATTAAAGATATTTTTATCCGGACTTGGAAATTAAGTATTCCTTCACCATAAGTAATATTAAGATTAACAAAAAAAAGTTCTCAATATATTAACATGGAAAGAATCTGTTCTCAATTTTGAATTTTGGATTACATGCTTAAAACTTTCTCCGTCTTGAGAAATTTTCAAAAAACTAAGTTCTGATTATTTTTTTCGAAAAAAAGAAGAAGCTAGATTATAAGCTTTCTTGATCCTTTCAATAAGTTTTAATAGTACATAAAAACACATGAGTTCCCTTCTCTCTAGATATTCCACTACAATGCTAAACAATAAGAGGATAGGACAAAGGAAAAGTAAAAAAAAAGGGGCTATATCACAACTTCTCTTGATCCTATCAACAAGTTTTGACAGGACATATTTTTTACCTTCTCTGCATTGCAAGAAATTGGTGGATCAACCCACCTTCTAAATTTTGCTCAATTCTTGCAAAATCAAATGGATTGTGGAAAAAGAAATGAGCTTCATCTATTCTTCTTCCCATTTATGGCTCAAGGCCATGCTATACCACTCATTGACATGGCAAAGCTATTTGCATCCAGAGGCCAAAAGGTAAGCATTATCACCACTCCTGTCAATGCCCCTGCTATTTCCACCTCCATTGAGAAAAGCAAAAATCTGGGTCATAAAATTGACATCCTGATTATCAAATTCAATTGTTCACAGGCTGGCTTGCCTGAAGGATGTGAACATTTGGATCTGATTCCATCACCTGAAATGGAGTTGAAATTTATGATTTCAACGGCTGTGCTTGCTCAGCCATTAGAGCAGGTCTTGATAAAGCACCGTCCTGATTGTCTCGTCTCTGATACATTCTTTCCTTGGTCAAATGAAGTTGCTTCTAAATGTGGAATTCCAAGAATTGTTTTTACTGGAACTGGTTTCTTCTCTTCATCTGTTGAACACATTATGAATTTATATCAACCTTACCAAAATGTTGCTTCTGATACTGAACCATTTGTGATTCCAAATTTTCCAGGCGAAATTAAGATGACAAGAAACCAAGTGCCTGACTTTGTTAAACTACAAATCGGCTTCTCTGATTTTTTCAGGAAAATAAAAGAAGTACAAACCAAGAGCTATGGTCTTCTTGTTAACAGCTTCTCCGAGCTCGAATCGGCTTATGCTGATCATTACAGGAAGGTTTTGGGAATGAAAGCTTGGCATATCGGCCCGATTTCGCTATGCAACAGGAACATTCAGGATCAGGTAAAGAGAGGAAAAGAAGCTTCAATAGATGAAAATGAGTGTTTGGAATGGCTGAATTCAAAGAAACCAAATTCAGTTGTTTATATAAGCTACGGAAGTGTTGCCGATTTCACTTCCTGGCAACTTCTTCAGATTGCAATGGGGCTTGAAGATTCAGAGCAGCAATTCATTTGGGTGGTGAAGAAAAGCAAGAAAGATGAAGAAGATTGGTTACCTGAAGGATTTGAGAAAAGAATGAAAGGAAAAGGACTAGTAATAAGAGGATGGGCACCACAAGTATTGATTCTTGAACATGAAGCAGTTGGAGGATTTGTGACACATTGCGGATGGAATTCTACGCTTGAAGCAGTATCTGCAGGAGTGCCAATGGTAACATGGCCATTATCAGCAGAGCAGTTTTACAATGAGAAATTGATAACTGAGGTGTTAAAAATTGGAGTCTCTGTGGGTGTTCAAAAATGGATTCAAGTAGTAGGTGATACAGTGAAGAAAGAAGCCGTAAATAAGGCAGTGAGACGTCTTATGGTTGATGAAGAAGCAAAGGAAATGAGATGCAGAGTGAAAAAGCTTGGAGAATTGGCAAGAAATGCAGTTGCAGGAGGAGGATCTTCTCATTCTGATTTTAATAACTTCATTGAAGAATTGAGGAGTAAGATTATCTAGATTTCTTATTATCTGTTAATCTTACAAGCTACATTTTAAGCTTTTCAAGCTTTTACCCTTGATATTGTTGGAAATAAGAGTATACTAATTTAAATTAGTAGTTTTTTAGGAAATAAGTTCGATTATTTAGAAACAAATTTTGAGTGATCTTGCTATATATAATTTAACAATACGTTTGATTTTTTTTTAATTTAGTTGTTTTACTTTGCCTATAAATATATTTTATTGAATTAATTAAAAAAAAGATGTAATAAGCATATTTATAACTTATTTGCTTGCCTCTTCGTCTTCTCTAATTTTAATGTTACAATATGATATCAGATAAAATAAAATAATCTTTTTTTGAGGGCTATTTATGTGAGAAAGGAAAACAAAATATAAAGTTAAGTTTCTTAAAAAAAAAAATCAACCATTGAAAAGAAAAAAGTCTATAAAAAATAAATGTTTTATTAAATTTTTTTAAAGTTCTTGTGAGAAATAAAATTAATTACCTACAGTGAATCAAATCTACAACAAGTTTAAGGGACTAACAAATTTCAAGATAATAAAATAATATTGAAATATACATCATAAAATTTTGGTAACCCTTACGATATTTGTTTAGAGATCGATATTATTTCAAAACTGCAATAGTTGTTTGTTTGAAGGGGTCTCAAATTTAATGAAGCTTGATTGTGTTTTTCTAAGTAAAAAAAATTTACTAGTTTAATATTAATCTAAACCACTTATTTTATAAATAAATTTGAACTGAAATAATTAAACCAAACTAAATAATTTATCTATTTCTTGAGATATAGTTTAATAGTTGAGACATATATAATGAACTTACGATTCTAATAAGTTAGATTAAGTCAAAATTAGTTATATTTAACCATTTTAATTCAAAATCTAAATGAACCACATCTAATCATCTCAAGTTAAAATGAATTACATCTGACTATCTTAAGTCAAAATCCAAAGCAAAAATTTCAAGTGGCTCCACCATTCTCTGTAATTCAAGAACAATGTCTGCTAAAATAATGTCTTCTAAATAGGGTAGGACTTGTGCAGACAAGAAAGTGGATCCACCAAATGCCTTTTCAATGGTAGACGAACAACAACAAATTAAATACATGTATTTATCCTCACGCCCTATTGAGTCTAGTCATGTTATGAATTTGACAACCATTTTGTTAATTCGTCTTACTAATGAATTCATTAAGTACTTAGAGAATTTAAATTGGGTGCATCTCATTGTTGTTGAAAATATATGTCATAGAGAAATGACTTTGGAAGTTCCTATCATCCCTAACACTATGCTTGGAAACAAATCGAGAGAGGAAAGAAAATTGAAGGAAAGAATATAGGAGGAAAAATATATAGAGTGAAAATTATACCTTGCTTAGGAGAGAGGTGAAAATAAGAGGAATGAAAATACATTTATTTAAGTTAAATCTCAATTTTGTCCTTTTATTTTATAACTTTTTAAAAGTTGTAGTAAGGGTATATTTGTCATTTTATTTGTTTTCCACTCATTTTCACTCTAATATTGGGAGGAAAATGTATTGTGGGACCCACAATTTATATTCTTCCTACATTTTCTTTTCTCTCATTTTTCTTCTCTTACCAAACGTAAAAATGGGTGGAAAATTCTTCCATTTTCTTTCCTCTCATTTTCATTCCTCCCCTCTTCCACCCTTCCAAACACAGCATAAGTGTTGAAAAGAACACATATTAATATAAATACATTAAGCTCAACCATTTTCAATGAACAGTGATTTTGTATACAATTACCTTTTAACCTTCTCAATAAAGAATTACATTCTTAACTTTCACCATATATTTCATATGCAATTATATTTCTATTCTCCTATTCTTCTAGATACACTATAAAACCTGACCAAGATGATAAATTTACCCAACATTAGATTTTAGTTGTTAGGAGAAAAGATTTCACCAGGAAATATTATAAACATATGACAAAGAAAATCAACAGAAGATATGAAAAAATCAACATAAGATTTGAGTAATCTTTTAATAGATATACTTATTGTTGACCCCAAGGATCCACTAGTGATTTTGATGATACAAAACATTGTCTTAGCACTAATATGTTTGCTAAGTGCTTTTATAGGTGATGGATGCAATGCAAGTGCACAAAAGCATTGGACGAAGATAACTAAGTGATATTGAGGAGATTTGATTGTTAATAAAGATGTGATAGAAGCAAAGTAAATGCAAAAGAGCATTTGATGAAGTGTTTTGAAGTTATGAAGATTGAGTGAGTATGAAGTGATAAATAGGTTTGGAAAAATGTGAGTGATGGTGATGGAGTTCTTAATGGTATTCAAAGTGTTATATATGAAGATTGTATATAACGATGAAGAATGGTAATGTGACGTCCAAACCAATAAAGGAGTTAGAAGATCACTTGTCATAAGACGTGGTCACGCCTTAACGATAATAATCTTCTAATATGTGCTACAGTAACTAAATGATTTTAGACGTAGTCACGCCTTAACAATAATTCTTAAGATGTATTTAATCGTATGTGTAATAAAGTCAAATTGGTTTAGAGAATTCTTCCATCAATTATACCAAGATCTCTCTTAATAAAGTTCATCTTTTCCTCATTTAGAGGCTTTGTAAGAATATCTACTTGATACCAAATGAAAATATAAGGCAAAGAGGAGCAAGTGAATGCAAGTAAACTCATAATCTTATCATCAAAGAGAATGCATATGCCAAAAAAAAAGATTATCACATAGACAGGAAGGGACATCAATGCTTACATGATCACAAAAAGCATTATATACCAAGCATGATAAGGCTATTGGGTCAAATATTAAACGCATACCTTATCATAAACCAAAAGGGATATAAGCATAAAACATAATGCTTAAGAATGCATGAGATAACAAATCAAGTAATCAACTTAAGAATATATCTCAGCCTCCCCTTATGAAGATAATAATGCTATCAAGCAGTAAAGATAGAAACTCTCCCTAAAATAGTGACCATCAATAGATCATGCATGTTCACAACACAAGTATGCTCAACACATTTTTAATCATAGTTTATATAAGCAAAAATGTGTTAAGCACTCACCAAAGGATATATCAATTGGAGTTAGGGGAATGAATCAAGATGAAAAACAGTGAATCAATGAAATCTATGATATGATACTACTACCTATACTTATAGGTTTAATTTTTTGTAAAAAAAAAATTGCAATTCCTAAATAAACACCACAAACTAAAAGTATTTCATAAAACCAAATTTTACATGCTAAAGCCAAAAACTTCAACCCATTATAAGAAGAAATCTAGAATCCAGAGGCTTCAAAGATGTATTATAGGTTTGTTTTTTTTATTCTTTTTCATAAGATTTTTCAATTGTTATTCTACTTTTTATATGTAAAAAAAATTACACAATTGTTTATCAAAAAAAAATATAAGCATATTACTAAGATGCATTACCTTATCTAGTAGAACAAAATTTTGCTGCTGCCTAGGCAGCAGCAGTTCCTGTAACTCACCATTCACAAACTGCCATTTGGTAGCAATATATTAAAAAAAAAAAGAAAAACGTTGCTGTTTAATACCGGCTTGTACTCGTTTACTAATTCTTTTCATTTATCACTTGTGCCCAAAAAGTACTAAAATGTTGCTCTATTACTTCTAATTGCTTTGTACTTTTGCCAATTAAAAAATACTCTAATGATATGAACTCCATCTACAGCAATTAAATTCACCACATTGTCAAATGAAACGAAAATAAAAATATCGAGGACAATTATATTTTCTCACGATTACTAACAAATAATTTTGAATATGACTCCAAATACTCTATGCTCATCATATAAATAAGGCAACATTTACTTTATGTTTACATGTTTGTCCTTTTAGATTGAAGCAAGTTCTGTTGCGAGCCTGGTGAAATTGCTTATTGTAAAAAGATAAGTGACTTTAAATTAAGATAACTAAAAATTAGAAAATTAGTAATGAATTTATATTTTTCTTTTACCTGCATAAATTGAGTAAAAGATAAATGATTTTGATTTGGACACATATAATGATAAATATTCTCAGACATATTTTGAATTGGCTCTTGTACCATAAATGTTTCCATATAGTTTGATTTAAATTTTAACTTTGTTAAAATAATTTTTGAATAATAAAATAACTTTTTCAAATTTTAATGAATAAAATTAATAAAAATTCATAAAAGTATAAGATAGATTATGTATTTTATTAAAATTTTTTATGAATTTTTCTTGATAAATGGTATATTATTAAACAGTATTAAATCTCTTTTAAAAATTCACTTTAATGAATTTTTACCAGATTTTTTGTATGTGAGTTAAAAATATATATA
The DNA here is from genome assembly GCA_948193215.1 of Bocquillonia castaneifolia. Taxonomy (NCBI): domain Eukaryota; kingdom Viridiplantae; phylum Streptophyta; class Magnoliopsida; order Malpighiales; family Euphorbiaceae; genus Bocquillonia; species Bocquillonia castaneifolia. The sequence continues at coordinate 860 of CANYLF011852879.1, read as the reverse complement.
TTTTAAATTTTATTTTTGTTAAAAAAATTTTGATTAATGAATTAATTTTTCAAATTTTCATGAATAAAATTAATAAAAATTTAAAATACATCTATGGTATGAAGGTAATGTCTTGTCTCTATAAATTTATTTTATTAATTTATTTGAAGATATAAATTAAAGGCTATATGAAAACATCACGGTATGAGAGCCAACTCAAAATATGTCTGAAAATGTTTATCATTATATGTGTGTAAATCAAAATCGTTTATCTTTAACTCAATTCATGCACGTAAAGAAAAAATTATAAATTCATTACTTATTTTCTAATTTTTAGTTATTTATTTTAATTTAAAGTTACTTATTTTTTTACTGAAAGTAATTTTATCAGGCTCGCAACAGAACATGCTTCAATTTAAAAGGACATAAATGTAAAAATAAATTAAATGTCACCTTATTTATATATGATGAACAAAACGTGAGCATAGAATATTTGGAGTTGTATTCACATATATTCATATTCAAAATTATTTGTTAGTAATTGGGAGAAATTGTAATTGCCGATAAATTCCTTTCCATTTCATTTGACAATGTGGTGATTTTAATTGTTATAGACTGGAGTTCATATGATAAGTATATTTTTTTTACTTGGCAAAAGTACAGAATAATCAAAAGTAATAGAGCAACATTTTAGTATTTTTTGGACACAAGTGATAAATGAAAAGAAATAGTGCGTGAGTATAAAACGACGTTTTTCTTCTGTTTTTCAAATGTATTGCTGCCACATGGCAGCTTGTGAATGGTGGTTTGTAGGAACTGCTGCTCAGGCAGGAGCAAAATTTCTTTCTATCTAATATATCTTATTGTTTTACCAAGAAATG
>CANYLF011852742.1:0-11167 GCA_948193215.1 Bocquillonia castaneifolia | reverse complement strand
AGCTAACCACCATTCCTTCACCGAAGTGGTTGACGACACAACAGCTAGATTGGCTTCTTTCGTTCGTTTCGTATAGTTAAGGGGGTGATTCCCTAGTAAATAGGTCATGGTCTTCCAGACTAAATAAATCATTGTATAGGTCAAAACAATACCTAACCTGTGGATACCACAGCACTCCACCACGAAGAAACAACGAATCCCAACTATAGATCAAGGGCCCCCTGCCGGTTTGAGTGACTCATAGGGCTTCCCTCAGCTCAGTCTTTTTGGTTCCCCTATCTTCTTTTCTTATCTTCCGCCCAAAATAAATTAATTATTAATTAATTAGAAAAGAAAATAATTAATTAATTACTAGTTAGGTTTTTTTTTATAGGGGAATGTTCAAGTGATTTCCCGCTTTCAAAGCTTCAATAGCCCAGTCTGGTTTTTACAACTCTGGTCAGGTGCCTACTTTCTTGAGATCAGCCCAAATCCAAGTTATGGTCAAAAGAATCTCGATAGTAGTTCCACGAACAATCCTTTGCGGGATTGGCTTTTTTTTTTTTATAGTGGAAATGCTATAAAGCGCGAAAATTTTCCAGTAAAAAAAGGTAAAGGAACCACCTCAGCATCAAGAAGTCCTTCCGTAGCCCCTTCGATTGATAACGAAAAAAAAGTGCTTAGTTTCGTTGGAAAAACCAACGCACATCATATTGACTCTCTCTCGCCCTACTTCTAAAAGAGGACTTCCTAGTACGCTCCAGTGATACAGACTTCCAAGTGTGCATAATGAAGGGCAAAGAAGAATGTAACTCAGGATGTCCGTGTGTGTTGGACTTAGATCTTCCAAGAAGAAGTCGGGGAGTGGGGGGACGATAGGTTTTCGAAGGGTAAGAGCCCGTCAAATGATTGAGGCCGGACCGACAGCGGAAGCCTAGCACTAAGTTAAATCTCCAGCGTCAACGGCAAGTAATATGGTTCAGCTTAAGCCACGTGCAACGCACGCAAGGAAAAAAACTAGTAATTGCTAAAAGTTGAAAAGTTTAGGCATTTTTTGGTAATTAGGTCTTAATTGATCATTTAACTGATGATTAATTCAAATTTAAACAAAAAAAACTTCAAATTAGACTTAACAATACTAACATCAAAAGCAATATTATCACTGTTCATCGTTTGCCCCTTTTGTATGCCAACTGATTGTGACAAATTTTACATCTGGTGGATTCAACCTGTACAAGTGCAACTATAGCAGCAACTTGCCAAAAGTTTACACAATCACTCTTCTACTAAACAAATGCCCTCACGTTACTGAATATAGCTCAAAATGCCCACACTTGGTAGTTTTTTTTACAAGCACATAAAAAGCAATATTACCACTGTTCATCATTTGCCCCCTTTGTGTGCCAACCAACTGATTGTGACAATTTTTACTTCTTGTGGAATCAACCTGTACAAGTGCAACTATAGCAGCAGCATGCCAAAAATTTTCACAAAATTCATTCTTCTACCTAAATGAATTTGAAGTGGTGCTGAGATCAAATAAAAATAAAAATAGAACAGCAGCTTGTTCTTTGATCTTCAAAATTGGTCCAAATTGGCGTAGCTCGACCTTGTAGCCTTTTGCTATGCATCAATGCAAGCTAAAAGATTCCCCACTTCCTTTCCAGGCTCAGTTTCTTTACTTATGGTGTAATTCCAGGAACATGAGGAACGGCAGGCTTAGGCTTCTTTATTCTTTCCACCAAAATAGCTTGAGTTGTTAGAATTAATCCAGCAATCGAGGCAGCACTCTGAAGTGCACACCGTGAAACCCTACAAGGATCCACCACCCCAGCATCCAAAAGATCTTCGTATTCACTAGTCATTGCATTGAAACCAATTCTCCAGTCCAAAGATCGAATTTTCTCCACCACAACTGCTCCATCAACTCCAGCATTGGTTGCAATTGTTTTTGCAGGCGCAAGAAGTGCCTGAGATATGGCATCATAGCAGTAACTCATATGAGTGCAGATATTCCTTTAAATTTCAGCAAATTTTGCAGGTGTTGTATGAACACCTGAACAGTTGAACAGAATAAAGTTTCGGCAAATTTTGCAAATTAGATTAATTTAACTTCTACCCAAGCCTCTGCCCAGTTGAGAATTTTCTCAGTCAAAAACTTGCATTTCCATTCACTCTTGCAAGAGCACCTAACCTAAACTAGTGCCACAAGTGACTCAGGCTATATGCATTAGCCATATAATAACATTCTCAAACAGTTCCATAACAGAAATCCATTTATACCAGATGAATTATTAGTTGAGAGAGGGGGGAAAAAAAGAGACAAACCTTTGCCACAATATCAGCACCAATCTGCTCATCTTTATCTTCCAAGGAATCTTGTATGGTGGAAATCTGCTCTGAAAGATGCACATATGCAGCACCTCCACCAGGTACTATTCCTTCATCCATGGCAGCATATGTTGCATTCTTTGCATCCTCAATCCTGAGTTTCCTATCTTCAAGTTCTGTTTCTGTGTATGCTCCTACCTGAATTGCATGCACATTTCGACCAAGTCAAATAAAAAAATAGACGTGAAATAAAATATTAATGATAAAATTTATGTCCCCATTAAAAAATGATCAAATTTATGTCATGTTCATCATTTGTCATGCTACTAACCAGGAAAACCAAAATGATTTTCTCCTTGTAAGTTGTAACTAAAATTAAATGAAAGTCTAAGATCCTAATATGAGACTATGAATCCCAATACTGTATAGTCTCATTGACAAGAAGTCTGCCTTCCAATACAACTTAGGGATCGTTTGGTTTGAACTCGGAAATCAGAATTGGAATCAAAATCAAAATGGGAATGGGAATGGAGACAAATGGGAAAGGGAATGAAAGTTTTGATAATTTATTCGATTAACTAGAGGATAGGAAAGGGAATGAAAATTTTATAATAATATTTTTTAATTATTTATAATATTAAAATATTTTAATTTTTTTTTATTTTTATTATTTTATATGTTTTTTTTGTGAAATATAAATATTACATGTAAATTCTCATTAATTTGAGCAATTAATAATTGTTTAGTTTGATTCTCATTGGAATGAAAAATCCATTCCCTATAGAGTAGGGAGGAATGGGTGATTCCCATTAAGGGGGTTTATCTCATTCTCATTCCCCCTTCAATTTAGCTCAACCAAACATTAAGATTGAGAATCATCCATTCTAATTCTAATTCCGATTCTCCTCTCATTTTTAAACTAACCAAACAGCCCCTTAGTCCTGAGAAGAGCTAAATTAATTTGCATAAATTTCAAGAACACCATCTTTCATTTGTCATTTCACTTGGAACTTGTTCGCAAAAATATTGTGTGAAGACAACTTATTTTACAACTATGCATTATGTTCCATTTGTTTTCTTATGCCATTAAAAATGACCCTCAAATATTTTGGTGTTTGAAGTACATCGAAAAACTAATTTTCTTTCAATAGAGAAGACATTGAAAGTCATTGGAGCAATAGTTTTTCAGTTATTTCAAAAGCAAAGAAAAAAATAAAGAGAAGAGTACACAAGAATTGAACATTGTGGTTAACAGCAGAAAACAATAATTGCTGATGACCAGTCGATGTCAATGATGGTGAATGGCAGATTAATGAGTATGCAGCCATGTGGTTTATCTATAAGTTTCTGCCATTTCACAAGTCCATGGAAGTTGAAAACATAATTTTTCCTTCAGAAAATGGAATTCATTTTCCTTGATAATGAAGAATATCTCCATTCAAACAGAAAAACAATTTCCATTCACAAATTCTCAAATGTGTGCCAGACACCAATACAATTGAGAATGTTTTGGAATTCATTTTCCTTGATAATAAAATTTCCTTATTATTAAAACAGAGTTTTAGCAACAAGATTTTGAATACTCAACAAAACCAAACGTTAATCCCAAAGTAATATATCTATGTTTCACTTCATCAGTACCAATCTAATGCCATAGTACTATTTTTTTATTCTCTATTCCCCCAAAAACCATTTAACAATGAAATTATACCAATTTTGCATTTCTAATATCCCATATATTTCAATTGAACCAGAAGAATGAGAACATCAACATTCTCAACATGCAATTGAGGACTTTTATCACAAACAAATTTCGAGCCTCACTAAAAATTCAGCATAAAAAAACTTCCCGTGAAATTGGAAAAGACAGATTTTTGCTATAGGAAACTAGTCTCAATAATAACAGTTTAAATTTCACATAAAATTGGAGAGTAAATATATACATATCAGCATAAGAGAAAAGAAATAAATCATATAGAGAAACCTACACAACAGTATGATATTAGATCATCAGAAATATCCAGTCTAAAATACCGATAGCATGCCTCCCTCAATGATTATGCTTGGGCAACTAAAGGTTTTTAGGAACATCAAAGGTGGTGATCTTCAAAAAACTAGGATTTTTTAAAATAGTTGGGTCACAAGAGATGATTGGTGATGATCATGAAGCAACTTATACAAGACCAGGACGCAATTATAAGCAAATCAACCAGGTGTTGTCTACCATAATCTTTTTGACGATGACCACAAACTTGGGTAAGACATATAGTTGTGTTCAATAAACAGTTATATGTACTGCAGGCTGTTTTTCTGTTTTTTCAACTGTTGAGGGAAATGTTGCATTTTTCAAACAAATTTTTAAAGTCGTAGATTAGAGTCATCTTCTAATTCTTTTGATGCTGTAGATTTTGAGTTAGAAAAAAGGATCTTCTAGGATTATTCTTCCTCTTTTTTATTTCCAGTTGTAGGGGGTTGCAAAAAAAACAACGATGGTGGTGGTTAATAAGAATGATGGTTGGCAGCTGCTACACTTTAGGGGAAGTAATCAAAAAAGGTTTGCAAAAGTTATGAAACCTTTCCAATCTTTCTTCAGAATATAAAGAATATATAATCATTGATGACTGACTTTAAAAAGGAAAAGGAAAATGAAAATCACAAAATATAGCAATGGCAGCACTACCAAACAGCCCTAGCAATATAAGATGCACAAGCTTCATACAAGTCATATTTCTTCCATCTAGCCAGAAGGTTTCTTCATACAATATGAAGGCATGTCTACAACAGACACTCTTATGTTTCTACCCTCGAACAAGAAAAGAAAAAATTAAAATTTATAAGACCTAATGCAAATTATTTCCATAAGTAGTTGCATACTCGATTATCAATCATGATGCATGCTTTTAGTGTTCATCACTAGCTCAACTATACCCAAATCCAACTGCTAAGCAGCTAGTACAAAGGATGCACATGACACAAATGTTTACCTAAACAGCATATAGAGCCACAACGGCATGTTTCATAAATGTATAGCACAATCACTTACTACAAACCTTGATTACAGCCACACCGCCAGACAATTTGGCAATTCTTTCTGAGAGCTTTCTTGACATGTATTTATTATCTGTTTCAGAAAGGTCCTTCTTCATCTGCATAATTCTTGCCTGAATTTCAGCTTTGGTAGAAGGATCAGCTATTATGGTTGTTGAGTTACTTGTTATGGTAACCTTTTGTGCAATGCCAAGTTGATCTGAGGTTGCACCTATAAGAGTTAAACCAAAATCTCCCGAAAGAAAATCAGCACCTGAAATTATTTAGAAGAGGTCAAGTCTAAGAAAGAATGATTCTATTATATACCAGATGCCCCAACCAATTGAAAGCACCTCTAGTATATACTTATATAGATGAACCAAATCTAAGTTGGAAAGCAAGATAAAAGTGCACCTGTCATAAGGGCAATATCTTGCAATAAAGCTTTCTTTCCTTCTCCAAATCCCGGGCATTTGACAACAGCAACATTCAGAAAACTTTTCATTTTATTTACCACTAGCGTTTCTAATACCTGCTTTGAGATATCTTCAGCAAAGATTAACAATGGGACACTCAATTGCATAGTCTTTTCCAACAAAGGGGCAATTTCTTTGACAGTTGTAATCCGCTGATCAGTTACTAGTATTCTGGCATTATCGAACTCCACCAGAGATTTTTCCTGGTTTGTAATAAACTGGGGTGACATGTAGCCCTTGTCAATCTGTAGAGCAACAGCAACTAACTTAAAAACACAAAACATAAAAGAAAACAAAAGAATTGAAAAAAAAAATTTGAGGCATTATGAAAATAATCAACAAACCGTAAGATAAATAATTGCATAATGAATAAAGCATCTCAATCATTTAAAACAAAGATAGCCAAACCAATTTATTCTTTAAAACCATAAATGATGGATTCTCTTGAAAATGTAGTTGTACCATTAAAGATAGCTTAAGATTGAGTTCTAAAATAAGTTCATATATTAAAAGCCAGTGCTGGTGCAAAAGAGTGTTCTTTCACACAGATTGGCTTCTAAGACCTCACATGCAGTATCCTGCTTATGAACAAAGTATGCCTAAAGGCATACATTTTATTTTCAATCAAACAAAAGCCAATCATAATCAATTCAGTGCTCAAAATTTAAAAACCCATGGATACATGCTCCTGGAAATTAAAAATTTCTTTCTTTCTTTTTTTTACCATGAATGAAATTGATGTTAAGTCAGATCAATTTTCAACAAGCTTGCATCATGATGCCAAATTTCCAGTAAGTTCTCTTACAAGATATTTAAACAACTTTCAAACCATAATCAGTTAAATCACCTTCATTCCTTCTTCTATGATCACATAGGTTTCAGATGTTGAAGATGATTCAATTGAGATGACTCCATCACTGCCAATCTTGTCAATAGCCTCAGCAATTAAAGTCCCAATAAAATCATCATTCCCAGCAGAAATTGAAGCAACCGCTGCAAAAATAATTATATAAAAGGCAATGAATTTCAATATTATTAAAATCATGACCATTAATCTTGTCAATAGTTTCATCAATTAAAATCCAAATAAAATTATCATTCCCAGCAAAAGTTGAAGCAACCACACGGAAAAAAATAACAGAATAATAAAAAGGCAAAGAAATTCAATTTTCCTAAAATTGAATCCAACTTTAAACAAAATATAACTACTTAGGGAGAAAAGACCTTTTATGCTATCCCTTCCTACTACTGCAACACTTTTCTTCTTCAAGATATCAACTAATCTTTTTATAGTGATTTCTATTCCTCTCTTTAAAGAAACAGGGTTGGCCCCAAAAGCAACAGCTAGCATGCCCATTTTGATCATTGCACGAGCCAAAATGATCGCAGTTGTAGTACCATCACCAGCCAAATCATTCATTTTACCTGCAACCTGCAGGAAGCATTTCCATTTGACATTAATATCTCCTTTTATTACAAAGGTATAAAACTTTAGGAAGGGGATTATGTAGCAACCATGAATAACCTCTTGGATTAACATTGCCCCAGCATTCTCCATTGTATCCGAAAGCTCTATGGCTCGAGCTATTGTAACACCATCATTTACTACTTTCAATGTCTTGGAATCAGAAAGAACAACATAACGTCCTGCACAACTTTGCTTAAACATATCAGCAACATATATTGACTTACCAAACATCAAATACCAGATAGACTAATAAGCTAAAGGATCAATGACCAAACAAAAAAAAAAACAAAAACAAAAACAGCTTTCACCAAAATTGCAGACACTTGTTTGGAATTGAAAATGCATGAATATAGCCTAGTAGATAAAAAATAAATAAAAAGATGAAAGTTGTTAGTTACCTCTAGGTCCTAAAGTGATAGAAACAGCATCAGCTAACTTATCAATTCCAGATTGCAAGGCTTCTCTACATTCTTTATCAAAAGATATCTTTTTGGGTCCTGCTTTTACTAGAAATTTTGTATTCAATACCCTTTTCTTCCCTTCAAATTTCTGCAACAAAATTCATCATACATCAAATGACCAATAAAAAAAGTAAAATGTTACATAAATAGTGTAAGAATGAGAGACTTACAGAGAAGAAGCAGAAAGGTTTTAAAGGAAAGACAGGTGGTTTTGAGAGTGATAGGAAACAAAAAGACATTCCCTTTCTTTTATTTTTATTTAATTTAATTTAATTTAATAGAGAGCTAAATTTAAGACATAAGTGTGCTGCCAAGCAACAAGGCGCGGCGGTGAACAAGTCAGTGAAGAAATACAGAGAGAATATAGGGAGAGATGACCAATTCTTGAAAAGTGATTTGGGCCTACACCAGGCCCATTTTGAACATAACCAAATCCAGTGTCCATTAATTAATTAATTACTAATCAGCAAAACACGTGTCACCCATTTGCTCAAATCTTACAACAGGTGGAGTCACAATAAATAAATGACACTGAAAGCACGCGATTCCCTCTCTTCTTACACGCGAAGAAAACTAAAAGCTATAAAAGAAGAAGAAAGATCAAAATCAGATCTAGGGTTTCAAGAATTATGGCACTAGAATGGGTTGTATTAGGGTACGCAGCAGGTGCAGAAGCAATCATGGTCCTTCTCTTGACAATTCCAGGGCTAGACGGACTCCGTAGAGGGTTGATCGCCGTCACGCGTAACCTGCTGAAACCGTTTTTATCGGTGGTTCCGTTCTGTCTCTTTCTGCTGATGGACATATATTGGAAGTACGAGACGAGGCCCAGCTGTGAAGCAGATTCCTGTACGCCGTCGGAGCATTTAAGGCACCAGAAATCGATTATGAAGAGTCAGAGGAACGCTCTTCTTATTGCGGCGGCGCTTCTGTTTTATTGGCTGCTTTATTCGGTTACGCATCTTGTGGTTAACATTGAACAGTTGAATCAGAGAATTGAGAGGCTGAAGAATAAAGATTGATTGATTGCTTAGATTGTGCAATTTGAGGTTTTTTTTTTTTCCTTTTTGCAGATTTTAATTTTATGTTTTGGATGTTAATTAATGATTATCTCCTCTGATGGTACTAAAAATATGTTCAATTAATCTAAAAGTTTGTTATTTTCTTATAAATTGGGTGTGTTTTATCAGATTGTTGCACTTAACAATGAAATTGAATTCTTAATAGTTCTAAAAAGAATAGTAATGGCATCAAAATTAGGTATTTAACTTTATACAGGAACTCTAGAAGAGGGGATTGCAGAAATTTTGATAGAGAGAGTTATTTATTTATTGTTGAACTACTACATTCTGCAAGTTTATTTATTTAAAAAAGGAGCCATTGTTTTACTAAACTAGGCTGCATCTGCCTCTTATAAATGGGAACAAACAAGCATTTGCTGCTCCATTTATAGATCATTTTTAGCATTAGCTTGAAAGTCACTGTCTTATATTTTTTGGGGGGAGGATTCTAATGATTTTGATCCCCTTTCCTTTTTGCCATTGAAACTAGTGCCAGCTGCAGATAAGTGATTAAATTCTGCTATTGCAGTTTTCTGGCTTCTAATTCCAGATTTGGGGGAAAACAAATCTATTATATATATTAAATTAAAGTGAAAGCAAAAGATTAACCATCAATGTATGTATTTTTCTTATTTTGTGAATTTTTTTATATTTTAAGTATTTTATATTTATTTATTTGTGTTATGATTGGTTCAAACTAATTTATATGCATATTTTAATTAAAAAATATTATATATAAGTAATATAAATAATAAATAAATATGACTATATAAATTAAATAATTAATTAATATAAATGTAGTGATATAGAAAATGGGGTCAAATAAATAATTTCATATTTATTAAACTATATTATGAACTTAATTAAATGACTTTATTAAAAATTGTGCAAATAATTAACAGAATATCATTAAATATAATTAATATAAAAATATTCATTAAATATATTTAATATAAAAATTTTAATTGTAAGCTATTTTAACAAATGTGTTAATTGAAAATTAAATTATATGACAGATTAAAAATTAATATATTATTTTAAAATTATTTTTTTATAAATAACAATAAAATATTACAAATACATGCTAAATACATTTTCTTTTATACTTTTTATAATGTAAATTTAATTTATTAATAGTTGAATTTAAATATAAACTGATAAAAAAATTAAATTTATATATTTATTTTCAAGGGAAGATCAGATTGAATAAAATTAAGTAAAAAAATAGTCATATTTTATTTATAATCAAGGTGAGGTCGGGTCGAGTAAAAATTAAACTTTTTAAAATTATTAATTAATTTCATAAATTTTTATTTAAAAATAATATATATAATAAGAAATTTTAAAAATAAAATAAAATTTAAAAACATCCGAGCAAAGAAATTCATCTAGTTGAAATTAAATTACCTTTTATTTTGGGAGTTTTCTAGGTCACCTCACGGCTTTTAAAGGGGATCGGTACCTCTATGCTAAAATAGATGTCGTGGTGCCACGTTTAAAAAAAAAAAACATTCATGGTGCCACGTTAGTTGAATGGGTGTTTGGTTTTTATTTACAAACTAATCGTGACTCAAACTCTCTTTTATATATACATTCTAATTACATATTTAGATTAACTCTAGCACTGATAATTTTTTTAATATAACACACTTGTGATTAGAATATTACATTCTTATAATCAAATAATCACGCCATAATCACGTCAATGTATGAATTTTTACACACCTAAATTCATTATTTTATGGTAAATATACACTCAACTCAATTAAAGAATAGATCCAAACCATCAAAATACATATACAATTAAATAGAAGGATTAAAAAACCAAATTCAATAAGATCTTATAACATAAGAGACCGTCTGATAAGTTCAGAATACAAATCACACTCACTATTCCTCTTTGTAGAACTGGATGAAATCAAGTATATCAGAACTATTGAAACATTTATCTTACTACAATTTACAACCGTCCAATTTAAGAATTTTTGAATATAGAACCGCCATATAGATAATTTTAATTAACTATGAAATAGAAATCTAAAAATTTAGCATTATTATTATACAAATTAAATAAGAATAACTTCTTATAAATAATTATAAGAATAAAAGGGAAATAGAACATCCATTATAAAAAGTAGAACTCGGATATGATCGAATCAAAAATAAATAAATAATCCAATTTTATTAAATACCTTGAAATTGAATACCTTTTTTCGACATAGTTGTCACAGACCCAAATTTAATTACATGCATTAGTGGTTAATTGACAGCATTAGTATATTGATTTTGTTAATTGAGGTTGATTCATTGGTGATTATGAGTAGTAAGGGTGTAATTGAAAGAAATAAAAGTTGGAGGTGGTAA
>CANYLF011852408.1:0-14616 GCA_948193215.1 Bocquillonia castaneifolia | reverse complement strand
AGAGTATATTGGATAGTAATTGTATGTTTGGATGTGAAATTGATATTGAATTGCTTGTTGAATGGATTATGTTGTTTAGGGGAGTTCAAAAGGAGGGAGTTTGAGAAGAAAATCTTACTAGCCTTATGGTGTTCTACAAGTTTGTAAGTATTTAATTGATTAAACTTGTGTATATTGAGTGGAAACTATTATGTTTGCATAAATGCTATGTTTTTGTATGAATTGTGCAATTATGAATTGATTAAGTTGTTAATTAAGTTAATTGTTTGAATTGAGCATTTGTGAGGTGAAATGGATGTTGATTTATTGGTAAGATTGTGTTTTGTAATGCTATTGATTGAATTGAGAAAGGTGTGATTTGGTTGCAATGAGAAATGTTGTGAATTATGATGATGATTGAATATGGTTAAAATTGTGATTTGATGAGATGTTGATTGGAAAAGTTGTGAATTGGTTGTGGTGAGTATTGTGAAAATTTGTGATGAGAATTGTGATTGTGTTTATAAATGGAAAAGGATGACTCTTGGGGAATGTGGGATGTGTGTGATCGGGAAAGCTGAGCCGGGCATATAGCTACCCGTATGTGTGAGATGGTGAGACTGAGCCTGGCGGATAGTCTTATCGGTGGCCACCTAATTGTGAAATGTTGAATTGAAATGATATGAGCAAAGAAATGAAATGTGAGGAAATGTGATGTTGAGTCATCCGACTTTGATTTGAAATGATTGTTATGATTGAGATTGGTTGATGGCTTGTTATGATAATTTGTTTGAGAATTTCCTTGGTTGTTCTTGAATGTGTTCAAATGGTGAAATTGATTTAGGTTGTATATTTATTGTATGAAGTATGTGATGGTTATATGTTTGGTAGATTTGGCTTAATATATTCCTGGTTAATTGATTAAATGCTTATTGAGTTTCCAGCTCACCCCTTGGCATAATTTTTCAGGTTGAAGATAGAAGTTTACGTGCATTGCAATAGAAGTTCAGGTTGGCCAGTGGATAATGAGCATTTTGTGCATTTGGTTGTAAACAACAATTGTATGTAATTGGTTTTTAGGAATGATATATGACTAGTATGTGTAATGAATCATTTGATTGTATAAGAGTATATTGATATGTATAAGAGTTGATTTTGAGTCTTTGGGAGTCTATTTTTACAGAGCAAAGTCAAAAATTATATTTTAAAACTGTGATTCTTGGAAAATATTTTGTTTTGGGATTTTTACCTTAACAATGATCGTTGTAAGGTTAACAACGATCGCTGCTATTTTTGCAACAAGCTCGTTGTTGGTTCCCACGAGCTCATGTATCTTGCTGGAACTTTTGGCCATTTTTTGTGATTTTAACAACGATCACTGTACACTTGACAACGATCGTTGTACATTTAACAACGATCGTTGTTACCCCATTTTCAGTAAAAAAAAAATTTCAAAGGGAGTTTTGTATTAATTTTAAATCAAGATTAATTACTATTATTATGTATTTTAAACCTTATTGTATTATTTTGGATTCGGGTCATTTTAGAGACGCTAAGAATTTGGTGTCCAAGTGTGAAGCATGCCAATATCACGCCAACATACATCATAAGCCAGCAGAAAATATGACCCCAATAGGGAGTGAAAAGCCATTCACCTAATGGGGGATGGACATCCTAGGACCATTTCCCCTAGCCAAAGCACAAAAGAAATTCTTAATAGTGGCGATTGATCACTTTACTAAGTGGATTGAAGCAGAAGTAGTCCCAATAATTACATCTCAAAGGGTCCAGGACTTCTTTTTCAAAGAAGTTATATGCAGGTTTGGGATCCTCCACACTTTCATTATGGACAATGGCACAAAATTCACCTCCCAAGCATTCAAGAACTTTTGCGAGGCTTTTTGAATTGAGCAGAAATTTTCCTCAGTTCACCATCCTCAAACTAATGGACAAGCAGAGTCAGCTAACAGGATCATTCTTCAAAGACTGGAGTAAGAAAAAACCAGCTAGGTAGATCATCTATTCAATGTCCTATGGCCCTACAGAACAACTCCAAGGGACCCCACAGGCGAAACCCTATTCGCCCTGTGTTATGGTTCTAAAGTAGTGGTCCAGTAGAAATTGGGGAAAGGAACTTCAGGACCGAAGAACTCACACCCATTAACGAGCAAGAGTTTCAAGTAAAGTTAGATCTATTGCCAGAAAGGCAAGAACAGGCGTATTTGAGAATGATGGCATGCCAATTAAAAATGGCACGGTTCCACAATAGGCGAGTCTGAGAAAGGAAATTTCAAGAGGGAGAATTGGTCCTTAGAAAGAGTGAAGTGTCCACACAAGAAACTGGCAAACTATATGCTAATTGGGAAGGTCCCTACCAGATAGCCAAAGTCATTGGCAAAGGCACTTACAAGCTTAAAACACTCGCAGGAGAGGAAATCCCCAGATCATAGAACGTGGAACACCTCAGAAAATTTCATCAATGAAAAGACCTTACAATAGCTAAGGCGAGTCGATAGCCCTTACAGAAGCTAGGACAACAAAACCTCTAATAGCAACCGAGGTATCTATTTATTTTCATTTAAGTTTTTTTCCTTTATTTAAATAAACAAGCAAATGTAAGGTAAAGGGGAGCCTAACTTAAATCCCCTAGAAGTTTAATGAAGTTATAATTTGCTAAAACCTAGCTTGAAACAATTCAAAACATAAAGACCTTTTACGATAAAGGCAATTATCAAAATAAGGTGACCTCTTACTAAGAGGCGACTTGCAGGCACATGCCACACTAAGACCTCTCATGTTGAGGCATAATAAACCCTACACAGAAACAAAAGACCTTAAAAAAACTAAGGCAAACATGCAAAAAGCTACAAAGACCTTTCACGACAAAGGCAGTTATCGGCTCAAGGTGACCTCTTATTAAGGGGCGACCTAAAAGCAAATATCTTATTAAGACCTCCAAGGTAGAGGCACAGTCAATCTCATGGGAGAATAAAAAAAAAGAAAAAAAACCTTAAGGCACTAAGGCAAGTAAAGACCTTAGGATTATCTAAAGGGCAATTTTAAGGCGGTTTCCAACTCTTACTTTGCATGCCAACAGCATAGGTTGGTTTGACACAAATCAAGGTGAGTGAATGAACAACCATTTAATAAACACCCTCAAAGCATCTAAAGGGTATATTCTAAGTAAAGTAGAACCCCACAATAAAGGAGAAATCAAGTGGGAAATAACATAATTCGATTCAATAAAAAGTTGTTTAAGTACTTTACAAAGGGAAATACATAAAAATTGTTCACAAAAGGAAAATAATTACAAAGGTGATTATTCATCCGTCTCATCCTCACCAAGAAAGATGGAATCCAGGAAAGAGAAGTTAGAGTCAGGAAATTGTTGTTGTGCAGCATCACGAAGTTTCGCCCGATATTTGATAAGGGTTCCACCAACGGAGCGTTTTAAGAAGTCCAGTTCAGCTAATTGAGAATGATGAAGGGCGCTCTCACCCTCAAGCTGAGTGATTCTAGCCTATAAGGGTTCATTGTTCGCCTTCAAGTCAGCATTCTACTTCTCTAGTTAGTCCGCCTTCTCTGTCAGTGATCACAACTTTGCTTCGAGATTAGCTTTCTCTTTGTTGCACTTCTCCTTTATGCGTTTGGTCTTTTCTTGCTCTTTCCTAAACTCAGTCCCAGCCCCAGCGGTCACCTTATCCACTGCAGACTGGACTTGAGCTTGCACATCTGTCACCGCTCTCTTATGAGCTGACCGCTTTGCATGATACTTATATTTCATTGTTCAGATAAGGTTCAGCGTCTGAAAAAGGATACATAAGAAAAGGTTAAAAGGTCGGAATATACAAAGTAAAAGAGACAAAGACAAGACATAATGAAGAGAAACTTACTAAGAGCATGTGTTCCTGAGCTTGTAAAGCAAGCGAGTTGTGAGTTAACCCTGAAAGACCTTCCATATCAGTAGGAAGGCTTATTTCCCTGCTGATCAGGGTGGCAACTTGATTATGCTTGTTGGTGGGATTCCCCAGCTCGTCCACCCATCCCTGGGCATAAGTACTAGCACCAGCAAGCTCACCCTCAGAGCTAGAGGACCCATCATTAATAGTCTCCAACAGCTAAAAGTGAGTCTTCTTTGGGGCGGCTGACACCTTCAATCTAACCTTCACCAATCTCTTCCTTTTGTGACTCTCCTCGGAAGGTTTCTGCGGGGGAGCCTCAGGGACAGTCGACTCCATAGGAGGAATTGGTGCAGCAGGAGCAGTTGTCTCCACTCCTTGTGAGGGGGAAGTTGAGGGGTTCGCCCCTGTCTTAGCAACACTTGCTGCGGCCATCATAGCAGCATAATTGACTTTCGGCATCTATACAAGAATAAATAAAGTAAATATAAGTAAAAGAGAGAAAGAGTAAGTACCATCAGATGGTGAGAGGCTGGGTCCGCCAGCTTCTGTCCCTACGTCAGCTTCTTCTTCTTCTGAATCCTCATTAGATTCATCCACTAATCGAAGGCCAGAAGGTCCGGTTTTGGAGGTTAAATCCTCTCCATAAAGGTGTTTTTTAAGAGTTTCAAGGTGAACTTTGGGGTGTTCGGCTAAAAACTGTGCAACCTCCACAGCGGTGCTATCTAATGTCCTCACTCGCTTAGGTTTTATAAGTGGGGTAGACCAGCTGTTAAGGACTTTTCCCCACCCTGTTTCACAGGCCACTATATAAAAATTGTCTCACCACCCTTTCAGATGGTTTTTGAGACCCTCAAACCTCTTTTTGATCGCCTGGAAGGTGACGTACTCAGAAGTCCCTACTCTTTCCACCACGCTATATGCGTTTAGGAAGATTTCGGGGGTCAATGTGTAGCCCTTTAGTTGACACATGATTGAAGTGGCGGTGAATAGTTTATAGCCGTTTGGGTGAAGGTGAGATAAGGGACATTGAATAGTTTCTAAGACTTTTTTGAGTGACGGATCTAAGAGGGACCTGAGGCCACTTTCCATATATTCTTTATAAACTATTTGTTCGTTCACACCTAAGGTTTGATTGGTGAAGCTACCTTCCTTGGGTAGTCTCACGGTATTCCCATCTGGGAGACAGCCATACCTAGTAGTAAAGAGGTCTAGGTCGGACTCTATCAGCCTGGCTGGGTGAAGGTCCATAGTGTCGTTGGGCTATTTAAGGGCCATGTGTTTTATTTTAAAGTCTGGAGGAGGAAAAGGTTGAGGGGTGACTCCTACGGTACTATTGCTAGAGTTAGAAGACTCAGTATCACTGTCTGAGGGGTTGTAAGGCTTATCGTCTAATGGTAAGAAAGGGTTAACTATCTTTAAAGGTTTTATGTTTAAAGAGTTGGAGGCGTTTTGAGGTGTTGAGGTGTTAGTCTGAGGTTTTGGCCTTGAGCGATTGGGTTGGTTGACACCGTTTGAGGAATCAGAGGACATTGAAATAACAAAAGGTCTGGCTTGGGGGGTAGATGTGGAAGATGAAGACGTGGATATGTTAAAGGATGGGATCACCATGAATGGCCTAAATCCTACCTAGAAAAGCCCCAAGCAATTATCACAATTTATAAGAAAAAAAAAACTAATGGTTATCACAAAAAGAATAAACAATAGACATATATCAGTCACTTAAGCCTATTTCAAGTAAGCATTTTGTCAAAAAACTGAAGGGCATATGAACAGACTCCCATAAGTTAAGGGTAGGTATCATAATGTAAAGCAGTAAACAACAAATGATGGCAAACAATATGTTTAGATGAAAATTTTAATTTAAATCACCAAGTCCCAGACAATATGAAAAGTGCAGATGGCATCAACATACATTCATAGATTAAATAGGTTCGAATGAAAAAGGAAAACACCAGAAGGGAAAAGACTTACTGTTATTGAGGAAGCGTTTCGACTGGCTCGGTAAATGGCTTATCGGTAGCAGTAGAAACGTCTTTGTAAAGAGGAAGTAATAGTGACCGGAGCACTAAAAGGTCTGTGGAAAGTTGTTGCTGGCAGGGAGGAACGATGTATGAGTAGGGGGAAGATGAGAGAGAAAATGAAAAGTTTTAAAATGATTAGGGTAATTGAAGAGGGAAACTGAGCGATTTTTGTCTAGGAGACGTGGACGGTTTCACCTAGGAAACGGAACTGACGTGACTGCTTAGTAGGACACGTGTCAGCAGGCGCCATTTGACATTTATGACAACTTTCAGTATTCTCTAACACTCGTCCATCTAACGATAGTCTTTCAAGGGGAACATGTCTAATGGAGGCGATTCTAATCAAATCTTGATGCCTAACAGTTCGCCTTTGTTCAAAGGACAGTTACCGCAAGACGGTTCGCCAAAGAATGAAATCACTCTCACATTAAGTCTTTAATATTAGCACTACTGGGGGGGGGGGGGGGGGGGCTTGTTATAAGAAAAAATAAATTAAACCTAGAAGGCCCAAAGGGCCCATTGCATGCTAGGCTCACGTTAGCCCTTTACATGTACTAACACCTTGAATCCTAAGTCAAGGGGGACTCTCACATTACACGAGGGGTTCCTACTCCCAAGGGGATTCTAACTCATTACAGCAAAGGAGGACTCCTAAGCCTATTAGGACAAGGATTCCTAGGCTTAAGGGGATTGTTCTTACTACTATATAAACCCCTGCCATCTAGGGGATCATGTATTGTTCTCTCATTTACACATACTTATAACTCTCAAGAGAATATTTCTAAATTAAGCATCGGAGTCAGACCCCAGGGACCACCCCAAGTCTGCCCTTGTTTTGCAGGTTCTGGTGACTTAGAACAACTCAGGTAACACTTAGACAAAGGGAACGTCCTGAACGTTTCAAATACTAGGAATAATTAATGAGTTAAAAGTTAGAATCCATATTCCTGTGAGTGACCTTGGTATTTATAAAGTAGTTTGGTGTGTCGTGAATCTATGACTAGTTGCCAGGTGTTGTCCTTTTCCAGCTGATGAATGTTTGTGATTTTCATTCACTCTAGATTGCTCTTTTAGGCTTGTGTGGGCATTTGGGTCAGTTCCATCACTCATACTCTTAATATTTATGGGGTGATTCAGTGTGATGTGGACTTATGAGTGGTTGCCCGATGTTGTCTTCTTTTTGTTGAGGGCTATTTGTGGTTTCTTTTGTCAATTGTTCCTTTAGGCTTACGTGGACTTATGGGCCAGATCCATCAATGAGAATAATTTTTTTTTCTTCTGATAATTGTCAATGTCTCAATTTGGGACGTCACAATAAGGATATTTTTGTATGTTAAGAATAAAAAATTAAAAGTGTTTTAAGTTGATGATTAATCAAAAAGACTCGTGAATTTAATGCTCACTCAACGTCCTCAATAAAATACATAAATGTTTACCCTGACCAGCTTCGTGGGGACTGATGATGAATCTGGCCCAAAAGCCCACATAAGTCCCAAGAAAACAGTCCAACGGGAGAAACCACTAATATGCACTAGCAAAAAGAGGATAACACGTGGCGACCACTTGTTCATTTTATTCAATATCCCTATAAGGTAAATAAGGATAAAAAATGCTTAAACTTATCAAAAATGTAAATTTTAGCTTATTAACTTTACTTATCAGTATAGACTATATCTAGCTCTTTTTTCTTTGTCACTACAAACAGAATTGTCACGTTATTACTAAAATAAAAAAAGAAAATAAAAATAATAGAAAAAAAGTAATTCTTTCTCCAAGATAATCCACTTAATAAGGGAGGTCCTTAACATGGTTTATTTAGGCTTAACAGGTGATTTCAAGAATCAACCAATTGAAAAATCCATAGCCAAGTGATGCACAACCTCGCTCTCACCTAATTGAAATGGGATGAATCAAATCAATAAGCTTCTCAATTGATAAAGGATGCAAAGCTCACCTTACTCTTATATCCGATGAAAGCGAACTTCATACCTAAGCGGTCCTAGTCTTTCTTGGTATGATTGGATCTTATGTTAAAGGAATGTCTACAGTTCTTGAATAAGAGAAAAACACCTTTTCAATCTTACTAACATAATTCTCAACTGTTAGTCATCGCTCTGTGAATGAATGGGAGAATAAACCCCCGACAAAGGTACAAATAACGCACGGGAGGTGACACCACCTTCATCTAATGAAATTGAATTACTCCCAATCGTTAGGGGGTCTCAAACCTTGATATCGAGCAACTCTCGTACCTTTCGCACCTCTCCATTAGAAGACTTTATCCCATTTCCGGAGTCTTACTTCTCGCCTGTCCTATTATAGAAGGAGGTTCCAATCGAGTCAAGACACCTTTGTTTACGCAATGGAAATGGAGCCAGGTGTGTATTTGCATAGCGAGTCAAGAGAAGTGATTACATTAAGGCACTTTAATAGCCATTCACTCACCAATAAGAGCGGCAATAGTTCAAGTGATTATTCCTATTTATTCTATACGATTGGGGCATAAATTATTATTATGTATATATCATGGTATAGATTAATTAAGTAGAAATTCATGTATTACTCAAGATATTTTGCTTATTTCTTAGAAAATACATATATGAAGCTGATATTATTTTTTTTATTTATCCCACTATGGGATAAGGCTATGTAAAAACCAAAAAACCGAAGTTTATTTTTAAATATTTTTTTTATCTATTTTACATATGTTTAAAATTATTTATGTATATTTTAAATTTATAATATGTTTTTGAATTTTTTTATAAATAAAAAACATATAAAAGTACAATAAATTATTATAAAAAATAAAATATTACAAATCTCAACCGACAGAACTGAATTGATTTTTTTATTTTAATTCGATTTCAGCTTTACCCCTCATTCGGTTCGGTTCTAATTTACATTAAATTAAATATCGATTGATTTTGGTCCGGCTCGAACGTAACCGAACTGAAACAACTTGACCGATGCACACCCCTACTTCAGGATATAAATATTTTGCCTTACTCAAGGCATTGTATTATTATCTTATATCAAAATTTTGTATAATTTATATACTACTTTTTATTTATAATTTAAATTTTTTTAATTGATTTATTTAAATTTAGTGTATTAGTTTACTAGTATTTATATGTTTTGCTATTTCTTCCCCCGCTTTAGTATTTTCATTCCCTCTCATTTCAAAATTTTCCATGTGCAATGGAAAAAATAAAAAAAAATCTAAGTAACCTAATTCTCTTCCCGCCCACAAGCTTTCCAGTTCACCTCCCGCCACAGTCCTTATATTTTCAGTTTTGGCTCCATCATTTCCGACCACAATTTAATGATTTTTCAATTTCTAAAAATTTTTCTTCGCTCCATCATTAACTTCTCCTCTTCTCACCCTTTTTTCAATAGAAATCCTAATTATTTTTTAACCTTACAATTAAAAAAGGATAATGTTATATGTCCCTGATAGAGACACAATTACTGTGTCTCTATTACCA
Organism: Bocquillonia castaneifolia; assembly: GCA_948193215.1. Lineage (NCBI taxonomy): Eukaryota > Viridiplantae > Streptophyta > Magnoliopsida > Malpighiales > Euphorbiaceae > Bocquillonia > Bocquillonia castaneifolia. The sequence continues at coordinate 5,229 of CANYLF011852408.1, read as the reverse complement.
TATGCATTGGTTTTTAATTTATTCATGGTAGTATTTATTATTCATATTATAATAGTTGACATATGTAGAAATAGTAATTATATATCATTCATAGTATTTATTATTCATATTTTAATAGTTGACATATGTAGAAATAGTAATTATATATTTTTATATGATAATAGAGACACAATAATCATGTCTCTACTAGAGATAAATAGTAAAAACCAATTTTTGTTTCCTCTAAAACAAACCCAAATTTTTCCTAACAAAACATAATCATCTTTTCAAGAAAAATTAAAAAAATTCCTCACGACATCTCTGCTTCTCTTTTGCTTTTCGAAATGTTCCATCTCTAGAAATCACAGGTTTTCTTCAGCTCTGCAGAAAACAACTATGGTTCCGTGAAGAGGACTGGTGGCTACATGAGAGATGATCACTACTTAACGAAGTTTAATTCTTGAGGCTACAGACTAAAGCCTTACAGTTTCGATTCAAGAAGTGAATCAAGTGCCTGAAGCAATCTTCAATGTTAGGGCTTCATTGACTCTTTGAGCAAGAACAATCTAATTGCAGAGAGAGAGAGAGTTAGGTTTGAATCTTAATAGTCTTCTTCCAACACAAGAAAATGCTACGGTCTTTTATTCAATTTCCTTTTTTTTTTTTTTTTTTTTGCACATCGTTGTTTATTTTCTCGCTAACACCATACGGGATTCTTATTATAGCACATTGCTAATGGAAATATCATAACTGGATAAACTATATTGATGAAAAAAACAGAAAAAAAAGAAGATTTAAACGGCTTTGATCAAGACATCGTTGGAAAAAAGGATAGAAAGAAGCAAAGAGCGTTCAGGCAGAGCCACTAATCAATACCCAGAATGGCAGCGATGGCTTATGTGGCAGCAGCAACTTCTTCTGTGGTGGCTACCACCTCCTCTTGGATTCTGCAAGCTGCCACTGTTGAGAAAATCGGACCCGATAGAGCAAGAACACAGTTAATAATTTGAGAAAAATAAAGATAAAGAAAAATAGAATAATAGAACCCAAGATTTTACATGAAAAACCCCTAAATAAATTAGGGTAAAAACCACAGATAAGGACAAAAGAATTTCAATATAAGAAAATAATAGGAGTTACAACCTCTATATTTATAAAGGAGAAACACTCAAAAACTCTCTCTTTATAATATGAGAAAATAATCATTCAACTGTCTATTATTTTTCTTTACCTCTCTCTCTATATAATTTTTCTCTATGGAATGGAATGATTTCCTCTTATATAGGCAGGGACTACGCGTAACACAGCGCCCGTGTTACCGAAAGAAAGAAGGAAAAAATTTCTTTCTTCTTATTTCAATAATTGCGGTGCTTTCGGCACCTCACAATCTCCCACTTGAAGGTTTGATTGAGAATCAATCAGATCTTCACATTTTTTTTCTTCCTTGCTTTTCCATATTGCTCATGCTTCTATCAGGCCACTAGAGGAATGACACTAAATAAACTTGTCAGTGTTGACTGCCTTTGTCATAAAGTTTGCTAGGTTGTCTTTAGTATGAATTTTCTGCATATCTACAGTGCTCTCTTCCACTTTCTCACGAACGAAGTGATACTGGACTCTTATGTGCTTTGACTTTGAATGAAACGCTGGATTCCTTGTGAGATGTAAGGCACTCTGACTATCACAAAATATGTTCTTGCCTGAGTTCCTCCATTATCATTTTCAACCACACTGTTTCCTTACTCGCTTATGCAGCTGCCACATATTCTGCTTCTGTTGTTGAGGTTGCCACAACTGACTGCAGTTTTGATACCCAGCTCACGGCTCCGCCAGTAAGTGTGAACACATACCCTGTAGTAGATTTGCTTCTATCAAGATCACCTGCATAATCTGAGTCAACATATCTTCTGACAATAAAGTCTGATCCTCTATAACACAATGCAACATCTGAGGTTCCCATAATATATCTTAGGATCCTCTTTACAGCATTCCAATGCTCTCTGCCAGGATTCACCATGTACCGACTAACTACTCTCACTGCATGTGCAATGTCTGGTCGTGTACAAATCATTGCGAACATTAGACTCCCCACTGCTGATGCATACTATAATACTTTGTATTTTTTATTTATTTTATTATCACTACTTTTTTCGGATCTTGTATTTTTTTAAAAGAAAAGATAATTTTGAAATGACATTTATGTATTAAGTAAAAATAATATTTTTTTAATATATACCTTAGTAAGTAATTATAATTATTTAATCAATTATATTACCTATCGTAGTTTTAATTTTATTGTATAATTATTAAAATTATAGTAATATTAGAAATATTAAATCCTATTATAATTTTATAAAATTTATAATTTATACTATGGAATAGAGAATTATCAATTTAGTACTTAATACAAAATTTTAAAGGTGAAAAAGTTAAAAGATATATTTAGAAAAAAGTCAAGGATTAAATTGGTAGTTTTCCAAAGATATGGACATGTGGCATAACAACAACCATGCATTTTCTTTTGGTTGGATGTTTAAGTGTTGGTCTAGGATGAAGAAAAAAAATGAATGAGGAAAAACCGAAAGAATAAGAATGAAGGTACACTTGATCAAATGGGTTGGTAAGGAAAGGAAAGAAAGAAAACGGGTAAAAAGGAGTGGGAAGATTGAGAAGAAAATGAGATAAAAAAAAAGGGAGATTGGGTATGGATTAAAGAAAGAAAAATAAGAAGGTGGTCTCATGGGTGATAAAGCCCTAGTGCAGTGTCTATGAGAATGCGGGAACATGATAAGAAAATATAAATAGCAAGGGAAAAATGAAATTTGGAGGTTATATTTTACGGGACGATTTCAATGGCTAATTTCAAGCAATTTCAAGGTAATTTTCTTTACTTGTATTTTTATACTTGAACATTGAACTTCATTTATATGGTTTGGCTATTTTGTAACTTACAGGGGAATCTCTTGTTTTTGAACATAGATACTTTATTGAATGTTTGATTTATTTATGGATTTGATATTGTAGAGTTAATTGGGACTTAATTTCTTTAAATATGTCTAAATATTTCCTTGGATGTTTGAAATTGATAATCTTATAAGATGGAGTATTTTTATTTACTAATTTGGAGAGAAAATAATTTATCTATTTATTTTTGATAAACGAGTTTAAAGAAATTTATAAATTTGTTTAAAAAAAACTATAATTTCTTTTTCTTAATTTTAATTAATATATATATATATACACACACACACACACACACACTTATTTGATGTATTTATCAAAATTTTAAAAATTGACTTTTCTAAAGTAACTTAAATTACCATAAATTTTATCTAATTTATTTAAAAATTGACTTGAACCATGAAATGATTTGTGATGGAGGATGGGATTATTATTAGAGGCCTTAGATGGGCATTTATGAGTTAGGAAATATTTTGTGTTATACTTACAGGGAGGTTAGCCTGTGTTATGGGGAGATCACTAAAAGAAATTTCCGGGTTAGAAATGGACAAAATCTGTTTCTAATACTGGAAAATCCGTTTCTAATCTATTTAGAAACGAATATTGTCCATTTCTAAATCCATCATCGCTAATTGGATTTAGAGACGGTCCATTTCTAATTAGAGACGGTCCGTTTCTAGTTAGAAATGGATATTTCTGTTTCTAATCCATTTAGAAATGGAATTTTGGGGATGAAAAAAAATAAACTGGAAATGGATATATCCGTTTCTAATTTATTTTTTTATTTTTTTAAAATGATTTAGAAAAGGATATATCCGTTTCTAAATCTAATTTTTTTCATTTTTAAAAATAATTTAGAAACCGATATATCCGTTTCTAAATTATTTTTAATTTTTTAAAAAATATATATATAAAAATTTATATATAATATATTGTATTTAAATAAAACCCGGATCAATCATTAAATTAAATGGTGAATATTAATTTGGAGGAAGTTGGAATTAAAACTGAAAATTGATTAAAAAAAGTAAATGTAAAATAGTCAAAAGAATAGTATATATACAAAATGTCAATAAAACAATTAAGTTATAAAGTACAAACCATATAACTAAAGTCGTAAGATGTAGGGGGTCTCCCTGATGATCCGGCTCGTGATGATGCTCGACATCAGTCTGAGTGCTTGCCTGCTGCTGGACATTAGTTTGAGGTGCTATCAGCTACTCAACATCAGTCTAAGGTGCTGACTGATGATCGCCAGAGTGGTGGTACATAAACGGAGGCGGTGGAGGAATATCATCTGGAACGGGGATGCCTTGCAATCGAGCATAGTATGAAATCCATCTAACGGTGTGATGAACTGTATGCTGCATAAGTGATGATACTAATCACTCCACAGCTCTCTAAAACTCAAGATCTGATCCGTATATGTCCGGCTGTGACTGTGTGTTGGCCTTAGTGGCATCAATTCATCTCATTTTGAGTTTAACAACCCTTTATCTTTGTTTAACAAAGTTCCTATGTGTGTAGGTTTTCTATCAAACTAGTTTTTGGACTATTCCTGTAAATCGTGCCTGGGACAAAGGCAATCGTGCCCGTGGCATTAAATCTCGCCCGCGAAATGGATATCGCGCCTAGGATTTTTGATAAAACCTTGGAAGGCTTCTGTACTCTGAGATCGCGCCCACGACTGATCAAATCACCTTTGCGATTTAAGAAACAGAGAGTCCATTTTGAAAGGATTTTCTAGTCATTGAGGTCGCGCCCACGATTCACTAACTCGCCCCCGTGATTTGATTAAACAAAAAGCAATTCTCAAAGGCATCATCTGCCCAGTGATTTTGCGCCCGCGATTGAAGATGTCGCCCCCACGACATTCAAGGAAGTCTCTAAAAAAACTAGCCATTGGAAGGATCGCGCCCGTGACCATAAATCTCGCGATCTGACAGATTTCAGTGCATTAAATGCAAAAGTAACTAGACATTAGAGACACCTTTGGGGTTTTTTCTAACAGCTAGTTTTGGGTATTTTGGCTATAAATACCCATCATAAATGTTCTTAAAACAAGAACATTAATTCTTTGATAGCCAAACTCTTGTAAATTTATTTCTCAATCATTTGTAATTAATTGGTTGTTTGGTTTTGGGTAGTTAGAACTCTAGAGCATTTATTGCTTGGGTTGAGTGAATTAGTTATCCATTGTACTAGTGTCAATTCTTTGTGAGTTGGGAAACACTAGGGTTGGTTGTGAGTTAGCCATTTTTAAAACTCATTGTAAAGGTTTGGTGTTAG
>CANYLF011852341.1:0-18047 GCA_948193215.1 Bocquillonia castaneifolia | reverse complement strand
GTTGATAGTAGAGCTCACGTGCATTACAATAGAGAATCAGGTTGGCTAGAGGACCATGAGCACGAGCATGTTTATATGCATTTTGGTTGGGATGTAATGAATGGTTGTGAGATAAGTTTGACATGTTCATGTATATATGTGTAAATAATTTTAGAAGTTTGTATAAAGTTGACTTTAGGTCAATTATACATTTAATAAGATTTTGATGTTCCTCATATATAATTTTATTGTGTTTTAAAGTTGAAAAGTTGATGTATATATATATATATATAAGTTGATCTTGAGCCTATAGGAGTCTGCTTTTACAGGGCAAAGTTGAAAATTCTGTTTTAAAACCGTGATTTTTGGGTAACTAGTTCATTTCCAAGCTTTTTAACTTAACAACGTTCGTTGTTAGGTTAACAATGAGCTCGTTGTTGATTCCCACGAGCTCGTGTAACCTACTGGAACTTTTGGCTATTTTTCGTGTTTTAACAACAATCACTGTACATTCAACAACGATCGTTGTACATTTGACAACGACCGTTGCTAATTGGACAACGATCGTTGTCACCTCTGTTTTTTGAAAAAAAAATAATTTTGGAAAGGAGTTTTAATTGAATTTTAACATAAGACTAATTACTATTATTATGTATTTTATTCCTTATTATATTGTATTAGTTTCGGGTCATTTCATAAATGGCACATGTTCGTGCATGTCGGGGCAGACATGACTTTTCATGTTTTTTAAAATGGTTTCCGAGGGAAGGAGAGAGGAGTAACTGCATGTAACAGTTACCCACTCTCATCTGAAGTATATGAATTGTTTTTTAGTCATATAAAACTTCTTCTCTCTCTTTTCAATCTCTTCATATTCCTCTTTTCTTCTTAGGTTTTCCAAAATCAAAACCTTCATTGCATTTTGTTTTCTCAAATTTTTTCTTCCACACACCCATCATTTGCACTTCATTCGTCAGTCACCATGAGTTCTCCAAGTAATAAAGCTCCAAGGACCAAATCCATTGGACATCCTTCAAGAGCAAAGGGTTCAAAGCCTCCTCCACTAGAGAGAAGATCAGAATGGGTGAAGACTGCCTCTGCTACTACCCATCAAAGGGAACAATTTCAAGAACATCATATTCAAGACCCTCCTCCACCTCCTCCTCCCTCTAGGTCTTAAGTGCCTAGGGCTCAAAGATCAGGCTCTGTTCAGACGGTTAAGATGACACAAGAACAGAAGGATAAGTTCCAAATCATTCATAGGAGACCATTTGAGCCCTGGCATGTCCTCTGTAAGAATACCTTGCCTTGGGATTAAGGATCAAGTTCTGGCATAGGTAGATGCTTTGGGCTGGGGTAAGTTCATTTCCATCCCCAATTTGCAAGAACATGCCCTCACTTATGAAATTTTGGCTACATTTTATGTGTATTTAAATCCAAGGGCTCCGAAGGGTGAATACACTACCCGGTTCATGATTCGAGGGAAGGTCTACACTGTCTGCTATGACTCCTTTTGAAGATCTTCGAGCTTCCATCTACTAGATATACTACTTTCCCTGACGCATTTGAGGCTGAGTATTTCTAGACGAAAGTCTCCACAAACGCACCACGGTGGTTAAGTAGTAACCTTGGCTCTTCTTATCTTTCTTCCTTACCTTTATGGGTACTGCATCTTGTGATTGCTTATTTTGTCAATGTGAGGGGTAAAAGTAAAGAAAAAGTCACCAAAACTGACCTCTTCTTTATGTGGTGTGCTTTGGAGGGAAAAAAGGTGGAAACCGGCAAGTTCTTTATTGATAATTTGATGCAAATCACCAACTCCAAAGATGCTAAAGTCAATGTTGATGCTTTTGTATCCTACATTACCCTTCGAATTGGAGCAATCAAAAACTTGAAGGACATCAACAATGGTGACATTACAGCCACCTATTCCTTTGACATGGAGTACTTTCATCAGGCTAGAGTTCTTGGGTTTCATAAGGTAGATAAGCACTTTGTCTATTGGGGTGGTGCCAATAAAGGGTTGCAAGAGATTCCCGGGGTCACCAAGGATAAGTAACAAGTTATCAATGCCATCCAAGGTGAAGATGTAGTGATGGAGACTCATGTATATGTTCCGGATGCTCCTATTAGAGATGAAGGTCTAGAAGAAGAAGCTGACATGGATGTTGATGATAATGATGAAGAGGACTAGAATTATCAACCGGGTGAAGTTCCATTAACCTCATATCAATTCCATGACACTTTTGGGGGCTTATCTTATCGGTTTAACCAAGTCACTCACAAGATGACTCAAGACATTGCTGCCCTATCCACTCGCATTGACAACTTTCAAGCTCATAATGATGCGAGGTTTAATCATTTCGGGGGACGTTTTGATGGACTAGAGTCGCTTATTCATGGTTTAAACTTTGGTGGCTCCTTCCAACAACCTCTGAATGCTTAAGATGGATGCTTGAAGACCCCTTCTGATGTAGCCAAAGGGGGAGAAGAAGTCTGTTGCTTGTTGCTTATTGCTTATTTTCATTATATGAACATTACATACATTGCATTGCATTTGTTTCTTTTGTTTGCTTTTATTTGGTTTGTATCTTATGGCCTAGTGTTGTTGGCCTATAAAATTGGATGTGGATGCTTATTTCTATATTCTATATAAATATATATGTGTGTATGTGTGTGTATGTGTGGATGGTTTACTCTTAATTTCTCTTGATTATATTTATATGCTCTTGGTTTGAGGGGAAGCATTTTACCTCCTAACCTCACTATCTTTGACTTAGGGAGTATTGTCTACATCAAAAAGAGAGAGATTGTTGATCCAAGATCCCTTTTGATGTATACAATAATCCTCTAAGTCATGTATTTAACATTTCCTTAAGCAATTTGTAAGAATACTTGAAATAGGGCAAAAGGTATGATAGTGTGTATCGCTTACGCACGATTGTGTGTCCCATACACGATCATACACAAGGGAACATAAGCTACACAAAATCTAGGAAACTTCACGTGAGGGAACCAAGGGATGCACAATCATGTGTTTTCCTTACACACGATTGTGTGTAAGGATGCAGGATCATGCGTCTGAGATCTAGAAGGTTTGGAAGACTTAGGAGAGATATGCACGATGTGCATACCCAATGCACGATCATGCATTCTCAAGACTTCTCCTGAAGACATCTTTTGCAATAGCCATATTCATGACAAAGCATCGTGTAGAAGAACACAACAAGCAAGTGCACGATCATGGGTGAAGAGTGCACGATCATGGGTGAAGTGTGCACGATCATGGTACTTCTGCCATATCAGCATATTCAGAAGGCCAGAAGAACTACCACATCAGTATACACGATCGTGTGCCTAGGAGGTACGATCAAGCGTGTCGTTATAGAAAAAGACAACTTGCTTGTTTTTATCCAAATATGGATTTATTTTGTACTTAACTTGCTCCAACGGCTAGAAAAGCCTTAGGGCTTATAAATAGAGTGCATAAGCACTTCAAAAGGGTTACACAACTTGAGATTAAGATTTGAATCCTTTGAAGCACTCTTTTATAAGTTTTAAGCTTGTTCTAGTAAAAATCAATCCTTTATTTTTTTATGCTTGAGCCTTGTGAGCTCTGTTATTTCTATGCAATCCTAGTGTGGTTGTGAGTGTGGTTGTGAGATATTTTGGATATCTTGTGAAAGGTTTAAGTGTTAGCCTTAGAAACACTTGGGACTTGGGTTTTAGTGAGTGAACTCAAGGGGTGGTTTAGATAGGTTGGGTGGTTAGTCATGAAATCACTATTGTAAGGTTGAGTGTGATCCTAAACATTTGTATTTACCATTGATTAGTGGAAACCCAAGATTTGGGTAAGTGGATGTAGGCATCTTTGGCCGAACCACTATAAATCGCTTGTCTCTTTTATTTCCGCTTTTATTTTTTATTTATTGTTAGTTAGAACTAATCACCTATTTACCCCCCTCTAGGTGCCATTTGGGATTTCAACATATATATTAATTTAATTTTAATTTAAGATTAACTTTTATATACTTTTTATTTATAGGAATACCTGGAGGCTTCTGGGGAATACAACCCCTAGCACAGCAAGCACTCCAAGAGGATCGGCAGAGAGAGGGCCTGAAAATGAGGAAAGATTTTTATGGCTAGTTCCTTGCAATCACTGAATTCACTCCAAAGCCCTGCTAGAACAATACCGGTAAGAGTGGAGTCGTTTACGGTGTAACTCACCATAATTCCAGCTAGCCACTCATAGAAAGATTTAGGATAAGTTGTTGCACATGTAGTCTCTGAGGTTCCTACTAGACTACTTTTATGTCATTGGTTAACTGCTGATTGTGTCTTAGATATCATTATTAAATTTTATATAATATATGTTTAAGATTCATAAAAGTTTTCCGTGTGTTTGATTAAAATTTAGTGAATTCTAAAACTAATGTACTTATATGTCAATAATTGATTAGATTTAGTGAATAATTTAAGCCTCTAAATTTTATAAATAGTGTTTATTAAATTATTTTTAGTTGTTAAAAATTTTCATTTCACTTAAAAAAATTATTGTTTTTATATAATGATAAACACATATATGTATAGTCCATTATAATGATTAAATTTGTTTTTAAAAATATAATTATTTTTAAGATCGCTTATTAATATTTTATGTTTTGTTATAAGAGATAAATACATTTAATTTATGGAATAGATTTTTTTTTGCTAAACAGGAAAATATTATTATCCACAAGACGTGGAAAAAAAATACTCAAAGAGATTTTGCCGCAAGGCTACATCACTGAGCAAACAAGAACAACGCAAAAACTAAACAAAACTAATCAAAGAGGGCACCGAAACTCCTATATGCATCATTACTAGAATAAGGGAACCCTCTATGAGAAAGTTTATAAATAAATCAAAGATACTATTTCAAATGATATTATCAATGTTTGGAAGAGTATTGGAAAAGACCCTTCAATTTTTTAATTTCCAGATGCCCCAAATGAGGAAGTACCAAAGCACGTTCCACAACTCTGCATGATGATGGCGTTGAAGAATAGCCTGCCATTGTAGAAGAAAATCAGCTATATTCTTTGGCATGACAAATGACATCCCCCTATAGCGAAAAGCCGAATTCCACACCAAAGCAGTCGTTGGACAATGTAACAAGACAAGAGAAGTAGTCTTGGCATGGAAACAAGCTACACAGGCTTCACCGAACTGCAGATGAACTCCTCATCCAGACAGGAAGCTGTTGGCTGGAACAGCATCATGAAGAGCCAACCAAGTGAAGAAAATTACTTTCGGAGGAGCTTTGCTTGACCAAATGAGTTTGTAAACAGAATTTGCACTTGTGTGATTTTCAGACAGGAGAGCCCTATGAAGAGAATCAGCAGTATAACCCACTTTATCTAGCTCCCATAACACGTTCACTCTGCCATTCCTCGAGATATGCTCACCTTCAATCCAACTCATCAATGACTGAAACAAGACAGCCTCCCCAACTCTTAATCGTCTTATAAACTCCAATTTATGCATTTTCAATATGTTTTTTGATTAATACTATTTTATTTGTCTATATCTCTAAATATATATTTTAAATTTTTAATGTTTATAACATTTTTTAAATAAAATTTTCCGTGCGATGCGTGGGCTCCAAGCTAGATAATATAAAACAAAGTAAAATTCACTATGAATATATGTCTATCAAGATATTATTTCAACTATTTAAGTAAGTAATTTAACTTCTCTTATATTGGTTTTAAATTTTTTTCCTTCTTCTTATATTGCAACAAAAATGATAACAAAAAGTGATGAAATAAGAATTTTATCTTTGAGTCAATATTTTTATAATATTTTATACATTACATTAACGTGTGAAGAATTTTTTTTGAAATTTGAATTTTATGACCGCACTTGAATATCAAGTACTATAACTTTTTAAACCTTATGGTATTTAGGGTTAATTAAACTTTGAGTAATTAATATTTAATTACAAATTGTAAAAGTAGTAAAATTATCTTTATACATTTTATGATTTATTTTTTAAATAACAAGATAAATATTGTTTTAAATATGTGTTATAAGTTATATGCTCGTGCGAGCTCTTAGCTAGTCAATATATAATAGCAAAGAAGAAATTATTGCAAGTGTAATTTGAGCTCAATTGCTTAAGTGGTAATTGAATTCAAATTATCTCTCTTATTAAAGATATCATGTATAATTATTAATTTTTAAATTAAAAAGTGAAATTTAATTTTTTAGCCACTTTCTCTTTTTCTATTTTATGATGAAATAATAAACTTTATTTCTTAATAATTCTATTTATAACATTGATCTTTTCAAAAAAAATATTTATAATTCAATTAATCTATTTATTTAAATAAAATTTTGTGAAAATTAAATACAATGCATTTGTAGCATGTAATATTTATTTTACTTTTTTTTCCCTAATGGTTGGAATGGTGAAAATAAATACAATACGAGTAGCATGTACTCATTTAATATTTATTCATTTTTTAGCTAAAATATTATTTCATTTGTATATTTTTTTGAAAACTATTTCATTTGCATATAGTTTAATAAAAAAAATTTATTAATGAAACCGAGATATATGTAGAAATTGTCACGACCCAAATCTGGGTCGGACCAGCGCTAGGGATTGGGTAAACTATATGCCACCGAAAATCGTAACAAGCCTAATACGAACACTATCTAGTCCAAATCTTACTTTAAAATCATGCCATATATATTAAAATCAATTTCCAAATCAACTTAAAATAAATAAATAATATTCACCATCAACAATTCATATAGCCTTCAATAAATAAATAAGAATATAATGAAACTATATGTCTCTTTTAATACTATCAATATAATTCTAACTTCTACAACTGCGGAGTAACTAGAATTTATGACAATTATAATATACAAATAAAATAATAAACCTTGCAGAGAAAGAGATTGCAATGTGATCACCAAAGAAATTGTCCGACTCAATAGAAATCCTAGAAAAATAGTTGAGAGGAGTCAGATCTCACTGAGTGAATTAATATTATATCTATATTATACAACCTAAATACACACACTCAAGCAATATATATAAATATATAATACACACACACACACACAGGCAGTACAAGTGATTTTTCAATACAACATCTGTCTCAATCAAACAAACAAACAATGATGGAGGACTGAAGTAGAACACCTAATGACTTCTAATCCCATAGCCCTTCTAGCTCTCTAATTCCAAATGTTTCTCTTAATCCAATATTTTTCTTGCGCCTAAGAACTACACTGAGCAAGCCCTCAGACATTGATATAACTTTCGCCCGAGCACTACAACGAGCAAGCCACAGTTATATAATTAAATAAAGAATCGACACTTGAGAACTACACCGAGCAAGCCTCATCCTTAGCATCAATCTCAAATAAACATACCAGACTCCTGTGTGCACACAGCCGGATAACACCCACCAGGTAGCTCGTCCTACAACAATCCTCCAACCGTCAACAATCACAATCACATTACAAGCATAATCATATTCACACCAATCATGATCATCACAACACAGATTTCCATCAAGTATATATATATATATATATAATAGCATAGCTAATATCTCCATAAATAATAATAATAATTTAAATGCAATCATGTAAAGAGCACATACAATTCTGATATGCATAATATAAATATAATATTAACTCACAGTTTATGCAATCGTCATCCACTAACAAATCCATCTAAGAATCTTAATTCTAAACTCTAGATTATCTATTGACAAGATTCTCAAAAATTCTAATGAAATTTTGACAAAGCCTCCCCTAAAAATAGAGCATCCTCACCAATAAGGGTTCCATTTCCTGTTTAAAAACACTTCTAACATATTCACAGCTAGAGTCAGGTCACCAAACTAGCTAATATACTCACTCATCACCAATCACAACACCAAGAATATACATCCAAACATATATATACTAGTAGTATTCGTTTACATAATTTTAACGCTACTAATATTGTTATGAAATTTATATGCGCAAGGATTAATAACTATTCTCATAAATTAATTCTTTTAAATCCTTTCTAAGTTGAGTCTAATAGCTTAAATAATTTGCTAACCTGTATTACATGTAAATTTATCAAAATCTTAATTAATAACATGCTAACGCGTACAGTAATTATGGATAAAGAGGGGTTACCTCAGTGATCTAAGTCACTGCGACGACTGCGGCACTGCACTTTTAGCATAGGGAGCTAATAGTGTGAGTCGCCACCTGAAAAGGCATCGAGAAAAGAAATTGGTGAGCATCTTGATTCACTTGAGAATGCATAAGATGCTTAAAACATAAAGATTCTAAGATTGGACTTATGCATTCCCAAGGCGTGATTATTTACAAGTAACTCATAGGATTATATCTAACTTCGTTTCCACTACTTAAAGCAAGTAAAACATATAAGTACATTCTTACATTTTACAACATTTAATCATGCAAAAAGAGGTGAGTTTCTATACAATCAAGGGTTAGTTTTACATTACCAGATCATAATTAGTAGGGTTTACATGCAAGGGTGATCACGAGTATAACCAATACAGTAACACAACCTAGGTCACTACCATTTTAGCCTAAAGATTGCCAAGTAGTTTATTAGGCTCTCATTTCACCTAATTCTTATTAAAGAGTGTTAGTTAACTTACCTTTACGCTGCATTCCGCATGAAATTTTTATACACAGAAGTTATAGAGCGCTGAGGAGCCAAGGCAGGGACCAACGCCACTCTAGAAAGTGGCATTGAGGAGCAACACCACTCATTAGAGTGGCGTTGGGGCCTCACCCATTCCCAATTATGGATTTGCCATACACACACATGCAGGGAACAATAGAAAACATAGAAAAATGTAATTTTCAGGTTTACCAAGCCCGAAAATTAGCAGAAAACTCAACCAAAATGAAAATGCATGATGAAACAACCTAGAGTCAATGCCCAAATGGAAAAACACAACCTAGTATTCATCTAAACATCAATACAACATGCAATTAATATTTACAGTAAACATAAAGAACATTGCTTTCATGGAAGATGTATTTAATGCACAAATAATTTAACATACATTAAAATCATGCAAAACTATTCTCAAAATCATTTATGAACTACAAAATCATATATTATAGTAACTAATCATTCATGCACATTATACCAGTAACTTACAGTAATCATATGTTCAATGCAGTAAACATGCATTATACTGACTTTGCATAAAATCAATGAAAATAAATTACAATGCCTATGAATCATACAAAATCATATTAGAATCACATTAAAGTGAATTAAAACACAATCTACAACCATTTTCATAGCCAAAATTGCATTTAATCAAAGATTCAAAATTTCATATACAGTGAACTAAAAAAACAGCCAAAATCATATTTTAATCATACATATCTAATTAGAATCACACAAGCATGTTATAAAACACATTTATTAATCAAATCTAACATATAATTATGCCTCAAACCATAAAAACAAGATTCAAACAAAAAATACAAAAACTTACAATACGTACGTTCAAAACAATTTTCGCGGCAAAATGAAGCAGATGAATAATATGATTCATATGATGAATGGAAATCACATAATTTTTACAATAATCATACAAATTAACAATTCTAAAAGTTTAGAATACTTACAATGATGATTAACAAAACTTCAGATCTATCAGATAATAATTCAGTTTAGAATGAAAATAGAGTACTGCTTATAGGAAGTGCTTGAGAGCCCTCAGTATTTAAGTTGATTGGCCTTTTTTTGTACTTTTCTAATCACTTATTATTTTCTTTTTCTTTTTTTCTTTCTTTTCTCTCAAAATTGTCAGACTCTAATTCTCATAAAAAAATTGCCTAAAAGTTCCCACCCCCTAAAATGAATTTAAGCATGCCTTTTTAAAGGCATAGGCTCTGTTGTTTTCTTAAAAATTAAGCAGAAGGGATTTTGAAATTTGAAAAGGTGATTGATTGATAAGAATGTCTGTTCTTTGATTTCAAATTTTGAAAGAATGATTACCTGATGTCAATCACGTAATTCATTTTGAATTTTAAAATGGAAATGATTTGTAGGTTGAAAAGGAATAGACTTGGGTTTTCTTAACCAAGCCTAAGCCCATATTTTGAAATCTTTTTAGTTAAGAATCAGCCCATGTCTTCTAAGGCCTAAAGTTAAACCAAATTTGAAACCTAACTCAAACCGTTAAAGCAACTACTAAGGCCCAACATCAGCCTAGAACCATTAACATGTCAGCAAATGATGTTGGCCCGTTTTAGAGCCTTAAACGTCAGAATTGGAAAAAAACCATTTTAGAGATAAAAACGTGCAGAATGGTCTATATAGGTTTCAAACCATTTTGAGGCTTGTATGAAAAGATATGATGAAAATAATGCACGATTTTATTTCAAAATGATTTTTTTGACTTAAAACAATGCACTTTCAAATCCAAAATTTATTCTAAAACATTACTTGTTCAAACAAGAACCAGAATCACTCTACTTACACCTTGTGAACATAAGTGATCATCGTTGGGGTCTCCGAGCCACTTCCCTATTCCTACATCCAAATATTAGGTGTCTCCAGGAAGAAAAGACTTTTAATAAATAAGATCGAATATTTCTTTGAAATTTTTATAGCAATATTTAAAAATGATCAAATTATCTAAAATACTAATACATTTGTATGTTTTTATATATATTGAAAATCTTTAAAATAATTAAGAATAATATTTTAAATCAACTTAGAAATGCTAGAAAATACCCGATGGATTTATTCACACAGCCTTCACTAATAATTTAACAAATAAAAATTCTTCTTGTCGAAAAATGCAAAAATTTTCAGAATTAAAGTAAATATAATAATTAACATGTACAAAAAATCAGCTTAAAATATTAAGTATAATAGTATGTTGGGCAGCATTTATTAATAAATTAATATTTAAATAATAAAGAATAAAAGCCTCAAATAGAGCAAGAACAGCTGCTGTCCCATAGGATTTTTACACAACACAAATAATATTCAACATCTAATAACTTCAAATATGATTGTTAGATCGTTCCTAAATTTCAATAACACGCCCTTGACATATAAAAGGCAGAGACCTTCAAAGAATCAATTATTCAAATCATCGAGAACTCTGGATACAGTTTATGAAATTTAGACCTACAACTATTACATTTCCAAATCCTCATGTATCAAAGAATATATATATTATAAACATTACGACACTTGTTCTAAAAGTTCCCAAACATGAATACTTCATATCCTATTTTACTTTGACATTCATGTAAAACAATTCACTACCATAATAACTTTCATTTAGCTATAATTTCAACCTTCCATACAAAAACTTATAAAATTCTATTTAATTAGTAAATGCAATCAATATTAATTCTAGTAAGTATTAGTCAATATTTTGAAACCCGAACCGGCCGATCGGACCCAAAAAAGGGGGAACCGGCCAGAGGTTCTGTTCACAAACCCAAAAAAACTGGATTAATAAAAAACATGATTGAACCAGTCAGAACCTGGTTAGACCAATTGAACCGATAAACCGGACAACCCCTGGTTCTCTGAATTTACGCAACTGTTGTAGTTCTTCCAACACTTTCTTAAATACCTAAGAGGGGGGGGGGGGGGGGTGAATTGGTGCGGAATAGAAAATAAAAAATTGCTTCAAGAATGGATTAGAGAAGAGAAGAAGAACATAAAATATTTATAGTGGATTGGACCCAACTTGTCCTACATCCACTCTCCTAAATACACAATTTGGGGTTCCACTATCCACCAATGATGACAAGGAGATTAAGGATATCTCCAACCTTTACAATGTGAGATTTCAAAGGCTATTGGGGGATAAGGAGGGGTTACCTCAGTGATCCAAGTCATGCGACGACTGCGACAATGTGCGTTTAGCATACGGGAGCTAATAGTGTGAGTCCCCACCCAAATAGGCATCGAGAAAAGAAATTGGTGAGTGTCTCGATTCCCTTAAGATTGCATAAGACACTAAAACAACAGAGATTCCAAGATCGGACTTATGCATTCTTAAGGCGTGATTCTTGCAAACAACTCATAGGATTATACCCACCTTCATTTCCACTACTTAAAACAAATAAATTACATAGATATATTCTTACATTTTACAACAATTAAAGCATGCAAAAGGTGTGTTTCTATACAAACAAGGATTGATTTTAGATTACCAAACCCGGATTAGTTCAAATTACTTGCAAGAGGTCAAAGCACATACCACAAACATATCAAACAACCTAGGTTGCTACCATTTTAACCTAATAATCACCGAATAGCTTAATTAGGTTCATTTCATGCATATTTTGCCTAATTTTTACCAAAGAAAGTTAGATTACTTACCTTTTAGCTATATTCCATGTGAAATTTTTGTGCACAAAAGTTACAGAGCACTGTGGGAGACTGTTCAGTTGCCAACGCCACTCTTCTAGAGCTGGAAGCTCCCAACGCCACTATGAGGAGTGGCGTTGGGGCCTCAAGCCCTCTGACTAGTGGCGTTGCCACTCATACATGTAGGAGACAACGGAAAATGCAAAAAAATGCAACTTTCGGGCTTACCAAACCTCAAAAATTGATGTAAAACTCAACCAGAACATCAATGCATGATGAAAACAATCTAAAATAAGGGTCTACATGGCATAACCCAACCTAGCATGCATCTAAATATCAAACAAAACTTAAATGACACATACAGTGAGCATTTAAAGCATAAACTTATGAAAACTGTGAATCAAGCTCTTAAGTCATTCAAACTAAATTTAGACAATTAGAAACAACTTAAACAACTTCAAAACAATAAAAAAACATTTTATTAAAACATGTAAATCAACCATATGCATTATGCCAAGAACTTATTGTAAACACACATTCAATACAATGACTATTCAACGCACTGACTTTTATCAAAATCAACCAAAATCAATTATAATGCACAAAATCATTCTAGAAATCATTTAGACATCATAAAAACATGAATTAAATCAATAAAACATCAAATCATGGTCAATTAAACAACTTACAATGAATTTCAATCTACATTGAAATGAACGTAAAATTCACTGTAACCTTTGAAATCAATTTAAATGCTTTTGATTTGGCTTAAAACATGTTAGAATCAATTAAAAACAACATAAAACATAGATTAAAACAATTTTCAGAATCAAAATCATCAAAATGAGAAAATTAGAAAAATCATGTAAAGTGCAGTATAAACAATCAGAATTAAATAATAATCACCCATAATCAATAATAATTACATAATCATGCTATAAAACATTTTAATTGAATGAATTTAACATGTAAACATGTTTAGAATCAATAAAACAGAAATCTAATAAAAAAAATGCAAAAAACACAATACGTACGCTGAAAGTAATTTTGACGGCAAAATGAAGCAGGTGAATATTTTAATGTATATAATGAATGGAAATCATAAAAATTTAATAGAAGCAACAAAAAATTAACAAATATAAAGATACAAAGCACTTACAGTGATGGTTTGCAAAACTTAGATTCAACATACGACGATTCAATTTAGATAGTAAATTGAATTGTGTTTATAGGAAGGCTTGATTTCCCTCAGTGTTGGAGTTGATTGGCTTTTCTTTGTGAATCATGTACTGTTTCTTTTTCTTTTTATTTTGTTATTCTTCTCTCTCTTAAAACACTTACAAAAGCTTTTTTTCTCTCAATTATGTAAAACCAGTAAACTCTCTCTAAAATTGCCAACCTCTGTAAAAGAAAATGAGTGTGCCTTTTATAGGCAGTGACTCTAATGTTTGCTTGATTCTTAAGCCGAAAGAGGTTTGAATTTTGAAATGAAGATTGATGCAATCAAATCTTCTGTTAATTGTTTTAAATTTTGAAAGCGCGATAGATTCAGATCACATTTTAAATTTCAATTTAAGAATGATCTCCTGTAAGTTTTAAAACCAAGAAATGGACTTGGGCTCGAAACTAACCTTAAGCCCAAAAGAACTTAATTAATCACTTAAGAGGCCAGCCCATAAGATTTGAACAAAATATGAAACCCATTCTAACCTTTAAAACCACAATTTAAGCCCAACACACCTAAGCCCATTAATATGGCAGCAGATGTTCTAAGCCCGTTTTGGAGCCCTAAACGTCAGAATTAGAAAATTTGTATTAGAGACAAAAACGTGCAGAATGGCCCAATTTACAAAGTGAATAGTTTCAGGCCATTTTGAGGCTCGTATGAAAAGATATGATGAAAACAATGCACAATTTTATTCTAAAATGATTTTCTGTCTTAAAGTAATGAATTTTCAAATATGAAATCCATTTTGAAACATCACATGATCAAAATGAAAGCCATATCACTCTACTTACGCCTTGTAAGCATAAGTGATCATCATTGGGAATTCCGAGCTGCTTCCCCATTCCTGCATCCAAAAATTAGGTGTCTACAGGTATTAAGAATGAAGAATGGAAGTATTTTAAGTTAATGACTAATATTCCTATTGATGCATCTCAATTTCCGAGTTAAACATTTTTTTAAAAAAAATTTGAAGCTTTTAAATAACAAATGATTATCAATTATATTATTTCTTATGAGTCTTTGAGAAAAAAATTATGAGCGAAAAGTATATTATCTAAATTAACAACATCATTGAACAATTAACTCTTTTTTTAATTGAAGAATACATTACTAAGCAATATATTCTTAATTTTATTTTTATTTGTAAATAAAATTAACCTACTTATATTAATTAATACTCCTGCTGTCCCATATATAGTACAATTTCATAAACACAATATTTAAAAAAGTTAGTTTGTGGATAATAAATTACATGAATCTCTCTAAAATACTCTATTATATAATTAATGAGTATGAGTTGCAATTTTCAAGTAAATTACAACTAAATTCATTAATTAGAGGGTAATATAGACAACTTATATAAAACTAGTCATTGAAAATACAAAATGGACTACAAATATGGTAAGGAAGGAGTACATTAAAAAAAATCTAAGCAATACCTATTCAACCTAAACATACACCTACAATGAAATTTATGTTTAGGTTATTTTTTTTCAGATATGATATGTTTATGTCAATTAACTGAGGTTTAATTTTTGTTTATCTATATCTATATCTATTTCTATATCTATCTATATCTATATTAATATAAATATATAATAGCAAAGACCAAATTATTGTAAGTGCAATTTGAACTCAATTACTTATGTGGCAATTCATGAGTTCAAATTATCTCTCTTATGAAAGAGACTACAACTCTTCTATGCATTTACTTATTATGTGTATTATTATTTATTTCACTTTTTTTAATAGTTATATTTTTAACTTTGAATTTAATTTCACAATTTTTTTTGCTAAGTAGGCAATATTTTTAATCCACAATTAGTGGAAAAAGAAACACTCAAAGTGTTTTCACCAAAAGGCTACGACACCTATCTAGAAGGAAAAAAAACAAACAAGTATCTAATCAAAAAGTGCCTCAAAACTACGGTATACATCATTGCTAGAATAAGCAAAATCTTTATGCCTAATCTTATAATAATAAATCACACCAAAAATACAGGTTCTTATAATCTTTTCTACAATCGAAATTTTGTTGTGGAAGATCCTTTGATTCCTTGCTTTCCATATTGCCCAGATGATGAAGAACTAAAGAAGATTCCATAAACTAGAATGGTGATGCCGGAACACAACCGACCTCTACTGGATAAAGAGCTCCATGATTAGCCTAGGCAAGACAAAGGAGATGCCTTTCTTCCTTAGAAACCAGTTCTATATAGAGGTAGCAATTTGATAGTGTATAAGTAAATAGGACATGGATTCCATGCCATTCATGCAGGCTGTACACGAGGACCCAAACTACATTGCTATACCACCTTGTGCAAGGAAAAAGTTGGTAGGGACTGCATCATGAAACACAAGCCAAGCATAGAAAGCAATACGGGAAGGAGCATAGATTTCCAAACCTGTTGAAAAGGTAGAAAAGAAACATGAGGTGCCATAATCATCAGCGTTTTCTAGGGAGAAGAGGATGAGCAATTGGTTCTGTTGAGTATCCATTTTGCACAGTCTTCTTGATCTGAAAGTATAATGCCAACCAGCCATCCTCAAAGAATGTCAAAGTGTGGAATTTCACCATTGCGAAGCCTCCTTTTCCAAGGCATGGTCCAGCTTGAAGCACCAACAACCTGCATTGTACAGAAAGGGAAATGGTGCAGATTATAAAGAGCTGGGAAGTGAACTCGTAGGGGACCACAAGGGAGCCAGGTGTCATGCCAAAATAGTGTTTGAGCTCCATTCTGGACTGACATATTATAAGAGTTATTAAAAACACTCCATGCAGCTTCCTGCTCAACACAAAGTTTATACATCCCTTTCCAAAGATGAGAATATTGTCCGTTATCTAAGGACACTATATCTCTCCACGAAGATAGCCCTGAAGCCAAAGCTACAATCTTGGACCAAAGAGAGTTCTGGTCATGTGTTATTAGTTTCCAAACCCACTACATCAAAAGACTTTGATTTACAATATCAATAGGAGAGATATCCAGCCTCCCTTAAACCTTGTCTTTGAAGATATTAAGCCAAAAAACCTTACAAAGCCCTTTGCTCTCCCTCCCCTTCCAGAGAAATTGAGTCATTATGGATTGGATTCTATGTTGAGTAGTTTTCGGCATAGCAAGCACCGATAGGTGGTAGATGGGAATACTTTGAAGAGCGGATTTAATAAGAACTAGCATGCCTGATGGTGATAGAAGAGATCCATTCTAGAGAGATAGCCTTTGCCTAATCTTGGAGACAATCGGCTCCCATTTACTCACTGATAAAGATCTGGTAGTGAGTGGGAGCCCAAGGTAGTTAAAAGGCAAGTTCTCGACTTTGCATTGCAACTTAGAAGTAGCCAATTCCAATTGATCTATAGGAATAAAAAGACCTACAATTGAGCATTTTTCATAGTTAATCTTTAATCACAATATTAACTCAAAACATCTCAGAAGTTGAACTAAGTGATCCATTATATCCAAGTCATAGGGAAGGAAGATAAAGGTTTCATCCGTAAATTGGAGCAATAACAACTCCTCATGATACCCAACAATACAAACTCCCCTAATGCAGTTCCATGCCACAGCTTTTGATAGAAGACATTTGAGACCCTCAATAGCTAGAACAAATAAGAACGGGGATAGTGAATCTCCCTGCCGAACCCCATGTTGCATAGTTAAGGGAGAGATAGGAGAACCAATTATCCATGAAGAGGTCGAGAGTTCCTTAACATATTCATAATCCAAGAAATCCACTTCCCTGGAAAGTACATCCTTGCATTACCTTCTCAAGATACATCCATGAGACAGAATCAAAAGCTTTGTTAAAGTTTAGTTTCAATAATAAAAAGGTTCTTTCTTTCTCATTAACAAATGACAAATATCAATGGCAATAAAAGAGTGGTCATGTATATTCCTACCACCAATAAAGGCACGTTGAGATTCCGATATCAGAGATGTCATAAATGGAGTAAGTCTCCTAACAGGAACTTTGGAAAGAAGTTTGCACATATCATTCACTAGGATAATTAATGTGATCCAAGGTATGAAGCAATGGACCAATGACCAAGCCTCGATTGAATTCAAATATGGAGCATATTTTGAGCGATGATGAGAATGATTTGAAGATAATCATCTTATTAGCAATCTAATAAGCTTAATTCTGCAAAGTCAAGAAAGTCAACAAGCCAAAGTCAAAGTCAACTAAGTAGTCAATGGTCAAAGGTCAGCCCAAGACCAAGTCAATGGTCAAGGGTTGAAACCCTAACCCTAATCCTAAGGGTTGGTGCATATCCATAGTGATTAGCAAGTTATTTTGTTGTTTCCTTATTTGTTAGGTTTATCTTATCTTATCCTAAGTTAGTTAGGAAGTTATTTTCTTATCTTATCTTCCTTGTTTAGATAGGATTTCTATTATTACTTAGTTTTAATTGGTTTGCTTTGATGCCAAGCAAGTTTG
>CANYLF011851393.1:0-14712 GCA_948193215.1 Bocquillonia castaneifolia | reverse complement strand
AGGGCATTCTAATAACATGACAAAGTTAAAAAAAATGATGAACATCCATCAATATGAAGAGTTGGTTTTAGAGGTGCGTTTATAAACGCCTAATTTGTGATCGTGTAAATAATAATTATAATTAACGTGTTTAAGTAGTGATAATGTGTTAGTTGAAATGTTTATATGTTCAAAATTTATTGTTTAGGTGGTTTTAAAAAAAATAAAAAAAAAGTGTTAAATGAAAATCTAGTGATAATTTTAGCTCTCTAGAGGTGGGTTAAGACTCTTTTTTTTTTTGGTACAAGTGGGTTAAGACTTAAGACTTGCTAATGGTTTGGTTAACTGAACTACGAATGCCGCTAAACAAGTTCACCGAAGAATTTTACCAATTACCACTATCGAACAACACAATAGCCCCAGTTAAAAAAAAATACGTTTCCTTTAAATATTTAGAGAAATTCGAATAAAAAAAACCTCTTGAAAGCCTCTCCTGTTTTTCGGAAAAAAAGAAAAGTTGCGGTTTTTAGTTGCAGAACCAGTTTCTCCACCATTAAAACCCCTCTTTATCCGGCGACGTTTTACATAATCTCTCTCTTTCTTCTTCTTGTTTTTTTTTCATCGTCTCCTTCTTTAGAAAAAGAGTAAAGAAAAGAGAAACTCTCTGCATACAGTGAAATTCTGGAAAAAAAATTTCCGGGCGGTGAATATTATTTATAAAGAATGACCACAATAACCTCAGCGGAACTGAATTACCTCGTCTTCCGTTACCTCCAAGAATCAGGTCATTTATAATCTCCTTTTCCTTAATCTCTACTGTAAAAGTAAATTTCTTTAGTATTTTTGTCCGTATTTTTTAAAAAATTTCTTATGCATAATTAAAGTTAGGGTTTTGTTGTGTGGAACCTATCTATGTGTGTTCAATTTGAAAATTTTCAACGTAGTTGCGTGATTATGTCTATAGAAACAAGCTAGGGTTTGTAGATCTGTGATAATGTGAATATTGTATTTATATTTTGATTTTAATTTTGGTTTTCAGGGTTTACACATTCAGCTTTTGCGTTAGGATATGAGGCAGGGATTAACAAATGTACGATTGACGGGAATATGGTTCCGCCTGGTGCACTTATTACATTTGTACAGAAAGGGATTCAGTATTTGGAAATGGAAGCTAATTTGAGTAATGTTAGAATGCAGATTTTACCTTTTTTATTTACTTTTTTGAGGTATTTTGTTTGTGGTTTTCTTTAAATGTTTTGCTAATCGAGGTATGCTTTAAGCTTGCCAGAGTGATGCGGATGTGGATGAAGACTTCTCGTTCTTGCAACCTTTGGATCTTATAACGAAAGATGTGTATGAACTGCGGCAGATGATAAAAGATAAGAAAAAAAATCTGAATAAGGACCGAGACAGAGACAAAGACAAAGACAAAGACAAAGATAAAGATAAAGAAAAAGAAAAAGAAAAAGATAAAGATAAAGAACTTGAGAGGGAGCATGAGAGGGAACGGTCACGAATTAGAGAGAAAGAAAGGCAAGAGAGGGAGAAGGAAAGTGAGAAGGATAGAGAAAGGGTTGAAAAGGATAAAGATCGAGAAAAACAGCAGCATGATGATAATACTGAGAGAGAAATTGTTGCTGATCAAGCTGAAAAGAATCATGTCAAACATGAAGCTGTTAAACATGAAAATATCAAGCATGAAGAAAATGGAACTTCTGGAGGTGAATTTTTACTTCGATGTTTAATTTATAGTATATTTGATTTTTTTTTCCTAGCTATTTTGCCTTGGTGTTCCAGTGAAATTACAGTAGCTGCATCATTTCATAGCATCGCTGTCTTAGTTGCTACAGTTTTCTGTTCCCTTCTACAAAATGGCAGTTGATCTTAGGAGACTGTTGAGTTCCTAGAAAGGAGTTTTGATTTTCATATTTAGTTCTTGGAATGCCATCCACTAACTTATATGGGGCTATCCCATGTATTTAGAAGTATTTCCTCTCGCGAATTTCAATTTGATGAATGTCTTCATGGAATTATATGTTATAGCTTGCCTCGGCACTGAGAGATTCCTGATAATCTCATTTGTGGGACTAAAAAATTGCTTTTTTAATTCAACATGGTTTTTAAGACTAATTAGTGTGCATGTGTAACTTGATACACACACACATACACTAACTAAAGTGTATAAAGATTTATTAATGGATGTTGTTCGACTAATTACTTGAACATTACACACACTAGTAAGAAGTATTTTGCACCTTGCTGACTTTGAGAGTTATCATTATAAGCCGAGAAAGGTAAATAAATGCTCACTTTTGTTATCTTTGACATTTTTCTGAGCAATTTATAAAAGGGACATAACTTTATCTCTCTCTTTCATTATTGAAAAAGAATAGTTTCTTTTGTAGGCCCAGAACCAATGGATGTCTCCACTACGTCAACATCTCAGGCATGTGAGATTCCTGTTTCTGATGTGATGATTTTGGAGGGGCATACATCAGAGGTATGAGCATTGTCCAATTTTTATGCTTCATCTTCAAATATTTGATATTTGAATCTCCACTGCTCTATCAGCTAGATGTATTTGCTATAATTTGTTAGTTTTCCTTTCTTCCTTCTGTCAGGTTTGTGCCTGTGCATGGAGTCCTACAGGTTCGCTTCTTGCATCTGGGTGGGTACTTCTTTTCTTTATTGGGTTATTCCTCTTGAGGGTATTTCTCCCTGTCTTACTGCATTTCATGATAATAGGTGCTTGGGCATTCTTTCGACAACTTTCTGTATTGAAAACACACTAAAACGAGAATGAATAACACCAAAATGAACTCAGTTATCATTAAAGTAAGTTTTACACTTGTTTGGTAAAAGATTGGGGAATTGTCTCAATCTCAAATATGCTAAATGATGACATTTTTTTGGACAACTTTCTATGTTGGAATCGCACTAAAACGAGTATATATAACACCAAAATGCACTAAATTATCATAAAAGTAAGTTTTACACTTGTTTGGTAAAAGATTGGGGAATTGTCTGAAATGTGCTAAATGATCAATGAATACTAGAGAAAATGTGCTATTGGAGTCCTAAAATGTATTTGTGTTTTGCACACATCAATAGGACTGTTTTTATAATTTTGATGTTTACATTCCCTTCTATGGTCCACATATTGCTTGATAGGATTTGACATTATACAATTATACTAGCCCGAATACACTGAAATTTTGATTTATATTTATGGTGCAACAGTTTTTATCTTATTCTTTTTCTCTCTTGAGATAAACTATCGTAGACTCAGCATAAGGCTAGTATGTGATTTCATTATATCGTGTCCTGAACAATCTAAACTAATTCTAGAAAGATAATGGATTGGATTAAATCAATTTTGTTAAGTTCTAACAATTTGGAAAACATTTGTGGTAAAGAGATGGTGGGTTGATGCCTGTAGCTTTTGCATGTTGTATGGTATTAAACATAAGAGCCTGAAATGTTGAATTTTGACCTCCTCTCAACATATTAAATCTGCATAATTTGTAGACCTGGTGTAATAGTGTGCTCAACATTGCTAAGATCCTTGACTGCCTGGTTCAGCCGGTAGCCACCTTTGTTGCACTTCTGCTTTATTTTAACACACACACACATATACATATACATATACATATACATATACATATATTTAAATTTTGCTGGTAATAGTTCAACACTGAAAACTCTGCTTATATCCAGATCACTTGTTTGGCTGTCTCATATCTCAACATCAACTGTTCTAGGACTGAGTAATGGCTTTTATTCTGTGGTTATCTTTTCCAGTTCCCTGATAGAGGAATTGACAGTAATGATACATGCTTCTAAAATGTCTAACACCTTTGGACTAGATTGTTTGCAAATTCTAATGTGCCATAATTCTTTGTTCTAGCATAACACATTTGTAGATTCCCTTGTTCATTTTAGGTCTAATTCTTCACTCTCTTTGCCTAAATGTCTAGATCTGGAGATTCCACAGCACGTATTTGGTCAATAGCTGAAGGGACCTCTAGATCTGTTGCGCAAAATGGTTCTGTAAACGTGTTGGTATTGAAGCACGTAAAGGGAAGAACAAATGAGAAGAGCAAAGATGTTACAACACTAGATTGGAATGTGAGTTTTTCAGTTATTGCTGATAGTTGTTGGAAGTGCCTTTTCTATTGTCCTCTCACAGAATCCTATATCTACTCTTTTTTTTCTTTTTTTTTGTGGAGTTGTCCACTCCATGGGTTCTATATTACAGCTGGTCCACTACAAAGGAACAGAAATGCCTGCTATCGAGGCATAATTGAAAGAATTTCTCTTGCTTATGTACTTATGTTGCCTTTATATTTATCAATTACAGGCAGGTTATGTAGTTCTTGGTAGATTAAATATCCAAAGGAACTGAATAGTTAGCTCGTCAGGTTGATTTCATTGCTTAATGGAACCAACTTTCCCCTTAAAACAATGATTTAGAACCTTCAAGGTTGCAGGCCCAAATGCTTTTGGCCTAATATAGCCTCAAGTCTTAGGAATAGGCAACCTTAAACAATAAGATGAAAGTTGTTCCTGGTGGGATACATCTTTTAACACCTTGGTAGTTTGTAGAGATTTGACTGGAGATGGTACTTTTGGTGTTACACCAATTTTTAACAAGTTTCTTCTCCTTCCTTCTATGGCCTAGCTCAATAGATGCTCAAGGAAACAGCTGGGTTTTTTTTTAACCAGTTAAATTGGTTGTTACTATGCTTGGCTATTGCCAAGTCATAATAAATTATAGAAAATCCTTTTTTATGTGGTTTAAAATTTAGTTCCTGCAGTACTGGAATGTGGTGGGTGGGAAATCTTGAGCAACAATGGTTGTTTTGAAAGTGTGGTGGTGAAAATGGTCATGGACCAAATTAAGCGGATGTAGGGAAAAGAAATTCTTGGGTTCATCAGAGTCTGAATTTGTTGTTCTGTTGGAGATACTGGTGGTTAGACATTGTGTGAGCATTGCATGATGAGCATTGCATGATGTTGGTAAAACCCAGTGTTAGAATGAATTTTTCCCTTTAGTGCTTACTTCCCTTTAGTGCCTACTTCATGCTATGTAGAGCATAACCGTTATACACCAAATTTTTGTTTGCAAGTCTATATATCCTATTCTGTAGTTTCACCCCTTAGAATCTTCATGGTTATTGCTTTTATTTTGATACTTAATTGTTTGGTCTAATGGCTAAAATATCAAACCTTTTTGACCTTTTTCAATTCTAGCCAAAGCTTTTAATTTAGTTGCAATTCTATTCCACATTTCGAATTGATTCAAATTTACTTGATTGTATTAGTGTAGTGACCACGTCATATTAATTTAACAATTTAATTCTTTTATTTTGTAGACTTAATAGTTGTGGTTACTGGTTAGGTGAGAGAGAGAGAGAGAGAGAGAGATTACTTTTGTAATTTTATCTTTATAAGAATAATTTATTATATTTAAAATGTCTAAAGAGTAAAAAATAAATATAATTTTTTGATGCCACCTTAGCTTTTATTCATCAGTATAAAATAGTTGATCATTATTCATTAGTTTTGATCTGAAGTAATTGTTTTGTATTGATTTGGCCTAATTGTTTCTTAATTTCTGGTACATTTAGTGACATTTGTTTGCCGCCATGTGCAGGGTGAGGGGACCTTACTTGCAACAGGTTCATATGATGGACAAGCAAGGATTTGGAATACAAATGGTAAGATATTGCATCATTAGGTTCATGGCCCTCTGTTTTTTATGTCATCCTATGCAACAATCTTGGAATAGGTTTAATGTAAACAGCAAACAAGCATGCTACTGTCTTATTTCCTATATTTCTGTGGTCTGTTCCCACTTCTGTGTATGAAGGCATACAAGCATCCTCACATCTTTAGGTGGCCATAGTTGATCTGTCTCCCTCACCTAGAAAACCTAGCTGACAAGACATAAATCGTAAATATCTCCCTGGAATTTGAAAGGTTTAGTGCTGAAGCCAAGCTAGTGGGTGAACGGTGAACCACGGGCTTCAGAATGGTCATCTGGAGGATCTTAAATTTAGTTGAGGCTTCTCATTTTGAATAGTTCTTTGGCTGGAAATTTTGAAGGGATTTCTCTAATTTCTGTTAATTATGATGCTGTTACTTTGGCATTTCATTGCAAGCTGGAATTTTCACCTTTTCCAGGTGAACTAAAAACTACATTGAGCAAACACAAAGGACCTATATTTTCTCTGAAGTGGAACAAAAAGGGAGATTTTCTTCTTACTGGAAGCTGTGACAAAACGGCGATAGTTTGGGATGTGAAAACCGAGGAATGGAAACAGCAATTTGAATTTCATTCAGGTTTGAATTCCCCTTGACCTCAAAAAATGAATGATCTTTCTCTGGGCAGCAGATTCTAATCATCATGTCTGGATTTGGCTTTTAATCTATTACTGGATTTTCTGTTGTACATTTCCTTGTATGGTAGGTCCTATACTTGATGTTGACTGGCGCAATAATACTTCATTTGCTACAAGCTCCACTGACCATATGATCTATGTTTGCAAAGTTGGAGATACCCGCCCTGTTAAAACTTTTTCTGGGCATCAGGTTTGTTCTTACATTCAACTGTGTGTTGCTTGCATCTTGCTAAGTGTTATCTGAAGTGGTTGATCAAGTTCTCACTGGACATAAAATGCCATGCTGACCTTATTCTTTATTCTGAATAGTGCAATCTAAACCCTGCTATGATGATTGGCCTGATAATAATCTAAAACAATCTTATGCTATTAAATATTAAATCAACTTAGCACCAGATTGGTCTACCTCAGATTGGTCGGCATGGAGGCCATATCTGGTGTGCAAGTTGGTTGTGCACTTGTGCCATTGTGCTGCTGGTGTTAAGGTAGACAAATTATAATTTGTCAAGTCCAATCACTAATGTAACTGTAATTAATCAAAGGTTCAAGCAGGGACTGATTTTTCATGCATTTTACTATTTCAGGGTGAGGTTAATTGTGTCAAATGGGATCCAACTGGCTCATTGCTTGCATCATGCTCTGATGATATCAGTGCTAAGGTTGTATCAGCTGGCTTTTTACTTCATTTGTGGATTTCTGTTGCTCTTTCAGCTTTATGTGTATTTATTTGTTACTTATGGATGCTTTTTCCATGTCCATAAGCCTTGCATAAGCTTTTTTAAGTCAATTTGTTGTTTTTTTTGTCAGTATATTTCTTGTTAGTTTTCTGTTGTAAGAGTTAGCAATTAATGGAAATTCTTGCTACAGATATGGAGTGTGAAGCAAGAAAAGTATGTTCATGATTTGAGGGAACATTCGAAGGTACCTGCTGAGCTTTTATTTACTGCATTTTTTCCGTGTATTTATGGGGCCTATTGGATTGTGACTAAAAATATTAAATAATCTATTTACAGGAGATTTACACCATCAGATGGAGTCCAACTGGACCTGGTACAAACAATCCTAACCAACAATTAGTACTGGCTAGGTAAATGCTACTTTGGCGAATTAATTTTTTATTTTGGTATGCATCAGCTTGGTGCTATGTATGTGTTACATATGAAAGTAGTTGTTGGAACTACCCTTGAGATGTGATTCAAACATATTTACTAAAGACACAAAGCTTGCCTAGAGGTTTTAGGGCCTAGGTGCACTGGAGCACAAAGGCTTGAACCTGAGGTGTGCCTTTAATAACTATGAATCTGAAAATTGTCAGCGCTAATGTTGTTTTACTTATCAATGAAATTTACTTACCCAATGTCAAAAGTATATTTATTGACCAATCAAACATTTTTCAATATTTAGTTTTATTTCTGATGTTCCGCGGTTCCATTTTCTATACAGTGCATCATTCGACTCAACGGTGAAGTTATGGGATGTGGAACATGGGAGACTTATGTGCAGTTTGAATGGACACAGGTACACCACTTGTCCTTTTTTATTCTCCCTCAGGAGGGAATATTAAGTTAGGCAGCTTTAAGGGGACACTTGCTGGCTATGCCAGTTGGTCGAGCAAAATGTAGCAGTGCCTGTTCATTACTCAAGTGATTAAAGAATTAGCTATTGTGATGTTTACTAAATGTTCTCTTTTTGAGGATGCTCATGTACTGGAACTATTCTTTATAATGTTACTGCCCTATTTCTAATTACGGTTCACTAGTTTCTTTGTTGACAAGCATCTGTTTATCATCTCTCCAGGGATCCTGTGTACTCAGTTGCATTTAGTCCAAACGGAGAGTATCTTGCAAGTGGATCTCTTGATAGATGTATTAACATCTGGTCTTTGAAGGAAGTTAAGATTGTGAAAACATACACTGGAAATGGTGGGATATTTGAGGTTTGTTGGAACAAGGAAGGTGACAAAATTGCTGCATGCTTTGCCAACAATACTGTCTGTGTGTTGGATCTGAGAATGTAAGTACACTCACAAGGGTGTCTATGATCCGAGGATCGCTCTTGAAGATTGCAGGAGCATTCTCTTAGAGTTGGTCATCAGCTGCCTATCGCAGTTTTTCTCTGATGCAGAAGGGAAAATGTTTCTTGGGTTGGGTAGTAATTTTCTTTTCCCACCTGCAGTTGTAACTTGTAGGGGTTAACTAATTCTAATATCTTGTTTCAAGTTATAAATTAAATTCTCACTCCTATTGTCAGCTAGGGATCTGCATTGTATTATGTGGATCAGTGGAAGATTGTGTACAGAATTACTTGTTAGATCCAGAACTCGCGACCATTTCCTACAATATTCTGCAAAGTTAGCCTAGAATTCGACAATGCACTTGGTGGTTCAACGTCATTCTTTAATTTAAATGGGACTTGATACATGGATGAGAAAAGTTTCTGGTTTAATTGTACCCTTGCGCCCCCATGCCAATGTGCTAAAACCATTTATAGGGCGTCAACAATTAAAAAGTATGGTCCCTTGCATGTGCATTGAATTATCAACCACAAAGGTGCAAAATATATTGATTTTGAACATAGACGAAGGGGTTGAATTACAGATTTGCAGTTTCACCAGTAATCGCCGCAGGAACAAGAACCATTCTCAAAATGGTGGAATCGGTTCCGATCCCTCATTACGATCTTACGACCAGTGATCTTTGAGATCAACTTGGCAGCGGCATGGCAGTCGGAACAAACTCGAAGATTTTTTACAATCTTAATAGGAGTGCCTACTTTAGTACTTATAAGGCCAAATGCAATGGCAAGTTTCTCACTGTGAACTTTAAGGTTCTGCTCCTTTTGAGTATCCTCTAAATCATGTAAAACAGTATCTGTCTGAGGGGCATACCCATGTGCCTTGAGCCAACCATCTATCTCCTCCAACATCATGTATATCTCTTTCGTCTTTGGATGTCTCAAATCACCAGCTAAAAATTCATGTATCTTGTTGCTAACTTCAACTGAGCTACAACCAGGTTCCTTTTCTATCCCACTTTCTTTTAACAAAGTCCTCATGCTTGCCACACCTTCCCAATTACCTGTAGCAGCGTATATGTTAGAAAGGAGAACATAAGTCCCTGAATTTGCAAGATTTCGGCTAATGAGGAACTCTGCAATTTCCTCTCCAAGAGCAAGGTTACCATGAAGCCTACAGGCCCCAAGCAGTGTTCCCCATAAGATCGGATCTGGGTCAATCTCCATATTTTTAACAAGCTCGTATGCTTCTTTCAAATGCCCAGCACGGCCGAGAAGATTAACCATACAACCATAATGCTCAATTCGTGGTTCAATTCTATATTCATCTTTCATTGAGTCGAAAATCTCCCATCCTTCATTGACCAAACCAGCATGGCCACAAACACTCAAAACGGCAATGAAGGTTATATCAGTAGGTTGGTATCCAAGTCTACACATCTCATTAAACAACTGCAAAGCATCTTGACTGAATCCATGTATGGCATAGCCATTAATCATTGAATTCCAAACAACAACATCCTTGTATTTGATCCTTTCAAAAACCAACCTTGCATCTTCCAAACTCCCACATTTACTATACATATCTATCAGAGCAGAACCCACATGAGCATTAATCTCAATCCCATTATTTTGAATATAAGAGAGAACCCATCTCCCTGATTCTAAAGCACCAATTTGGCCACAAGCAGAGAGAACAGCCAACACAGTCACTTCATTAGCCTTTACTTTAGCCTTCAACATTTGTCTAAAAAGCATTAAACCTTCATTAGCCAGTCCATGTTGCACATACCCATCAATCATCACATTCCAGCAAACTAAATCCCTATCCTCCAGTCCATCAAACAACCCTCTTGCCTCCATAAGCATCCCATGTTTCGCATAACAAGTAATCATTGCAGTCAATGAAACCAAACTCTTCTCAGGCATATTATCAAACAGGTTACGTGCAGACACAAAATCTCCATCTCTTGCATAAACATCAACCAAACAAGTCCTCACAAACAAATCCGAATCAAACCCAAATTTTATCGCATGGGAATGTATCATCTGTGCTAGTTGTACAGGACAGGACTTCAAAATGGAGGAGAACGTGAAGGCATTGGGAGTAACTTGATCGGTAAGCATTTGGGCATAAAAGAGAAGAGCTTGGTGATGGAGATTGTGGAAAGCATAAGCATGAATAATAGAAGTGTAAAAGTAAACATTTGGATTTTGGGTTTGGTTAAAAAGATTAAAAGAGTGATTTAGTAGACCCAAAGAGGAGTAAGAGCGTTGAAGTTTGAAATTGAGAATTGAGTGTTGATGGAGATTCCGGCGGTAAAGAAGAGCGTGGATTTGGTTAAGTTGGTTAATGGATTTGGATTTGTCAATAAGGACTGCAAGGTTTTCTGGTGATGGGTTGTTTACATTGGTACTGGTAGAAGAGCGCCTTGTATTGGTGTTCGGCTGCGGTGGTACTACCGGCGGTGACGTGGACAGTAATGTTGCAGAGGGCATAGCTCCACCAGAAATGGATGATGTTTGACTGCCGTTTTTTTACCGTATAATTTCTCTTTTATTCCATACATGTTTTATTTCCTTTTCTTTTTTTTTTTTTAACAGCTATAGGCTCCTTTTGGATTACTATGTTATAGCATCCCAATGCATTTTTTTTATTTTTTTTTCTCTCTTAAATTCTCTAAAATTTAAAAATTAATATGTAAAATTGTACTTATATTTTTAAAATATAAAGAAGAGAGTATGTTTAACTCTCCATAAGTGTTGAGTTAAGTCCACTCTCTTCTCTTGTTATGTTTAAAGTTTCAAGAAATTTTTAATTTTTTTACAAGTGAAACAAATTAGAAGAGATAAATAAATTTTTACCATTTAATATTCATTGGAATGGGTAAAAAAAAGAGAAGTCTACTAAAAAAATTACAATTTTTATACCCTATTAAATAAAAATTCTCTTCATTTTAGAAAAATACTCTTTATTTTACATAATGAATTGGATATGCTCTTACTCTTGTTTGTTGTTGTCAGCGTTAGTAATTGGTTATTTAGATTAACCATTGAAGTTGTTCCTCTTACGAGCAGAGCTTGATGTTGGGGTTCAGTTCATTTACTAAATGAGTTGAGTTCGGACTTAAATTTTAAGTCCCTTGAGCCAAGTTCGAGTTGAACACAATTGTGTTCGTGTAGTGTTTAATAGCCTAACCAAACTTTTATTGAGTTTAATTTTTTTTATTTTTTTGATAGTTTTTATTACCTCGGGTATCCGAAGTCTCATTTGGAGTCCCAGCTAATCCGAGTCAATTTGATTTTTTATTTTATAAATACTGATTTAAAATATTTTTATTATAAAATTATTCTTAAAAAATAATATTCATAATTTAATGTATAAAAAGCATAATTTAAATATGAAATTTATGATTATAAATAAACATAAACGAGCGAGCATCTTAATATTCAAGTTTGGCTCATTTAACTAAACGAACGAAAAATTAAATTCGAGCTCGGCTCGTTTAATTTACAAATGAACTCGAGCAGGTCAACCAACCATTTGTAATTTTACAAGGGATTCATAACCAAATCATTAAAATTTTTTATATATAACTAAATTATTTTTAAAAATTAGTTAATTTATTTTTAATAATTTTAATATTCTGAGAAATATAATTTATAATTATATAAAAATAATAACATTAAAATTTTTTTCAATATTTTATTGTTTTAGATTAATTTATTTAAAAATAATCAAACATTCATCTTGTAAAATTATTTAATAAGTCCACTCTATAGCATTATTTACATATTTAAAGAATTAAGTTACATGTTTCAAGGTTTAAAATAGAACCTAGCTAGTGATAGAGCATAGTGAACGTGAAATTTATATTTTTAATTGATTTAAACTGCAATGTCCTTATTGATAATTCTACGATATGGAGGCTGACGAAATTTACAATAATTATATGCAATCATGATCTACTTTTTTTATGATACTTTTGTAAATGGGTTAGGGCCATAATTAATGAAACAACAATTAAGGATGGGTGGATGTGTATTAGGTTGCATTCATATAATTGAATATTCTAACAACATTTAACACTTAAATAAATTAAAATATTAAATACTTATTCGACAATAACTTGCAATTGATATTTCGATTGTTTTAAAGGTTTAAAGAATGGCACAAGATCAACATTAGATGTATGAAGTAAAAATTGTTAATGGATTGACTTCGGGCAGAGGTGGAGGAGCATTCGAAGCATGCAATTGAGGAGGATCTTGATCATCAGACTAATGAGCAGGTCGATGCTTATACCAACCAAGATCAACCATACGACCCTCCTGCTTAGGACTGAGTTGTATTATTCACTTTCTTTGTACTATATTACATTTGATGATTTTTTATGTATTATATTATATTATATTTGTATTAATTTTAATTGAATTTCCTCATTTTTCATATGAATTACCTCCTATTTCAACTTTTAGTAGTCTTTAATTCATTGATTAACGAGGATTTAATTAGTACAAAATCGATTGTAATTCAACTTAAAAAAATAAAAAGTGGCATTAACGACAGACATATTCGTCGCTAAGTCTGTCTCTAAAGTTAACGATAGACTTAGCGAATGAATTGGTCGTCGCTAATGCTCTATTTTTCTTTTTTTTTTTTAAAAATAAAAAAACAATGCATTAGCGACGGAGGAGCCCGTCGTTACGTGTTTTAAAAAGAAAATCCGCCCCAACTTCGTCACTAAGTTTGTCATTAAACTTAGCGACGGAATTGGTGACTTATTTAATCCGTCCTTTTGTAATTCAATTTTCTGTCGCTAAATTTCCTAGCCGTTGCTTAGCAGCAACGACTTGTCCTTATCATTTATTAGTGACGGCTTAGATCCACCGCTAATTCGTCGCTAACCAAATTAGCGATGAAAAATATAGGATTAGTGACGGATTTGGGCCGTCGCTAATCCGGGTTTTTCTTGTAATGTAAGTAAATTTTGTCTTCTGAAATTAATTTATTTTTTACCTAATACAAGATTTATAGCTTTTATATAATGTATACAAAATTGCAAATACGTACAGACAATGGATCAATATTTTACTTTTATTAGTAAAGTCTAGTAATGTAGAAAGCAATTGCTATTAGCAGTGAAATTAATAAGGGAAAACCGTATTGTTTAGCCACAACTTTTAGTAAATTATCAAATTTAGCTACTTCTTTAAATTATGACAGTTTGGTCCCACATCTTTTCATTTCATATCAATTTTAGCGAAATTGAAAATGTCATATACCACGTGTATAAGAGCCACAGGGTCCCACTTGCCACATAGATTAAAATGATAAAATTTTAAAAGTTGTGACTAAATTTGATAGTTTATTAAAAGTTATGGCTAAAAAATGTTGAACGTATCATTAGTTGCACATGGCATATCATCAATGGCTCGCATCTTTTTTAAGTTGGCCATAATTGTCAGAAAATGAAAAGATGTTGTACTGGATTGTCAAAATTGAAAGAAATGGCTAAAATTGACAGTTCATTGATATACAGTTTTCCCAATTAATAATTTTATATAAGAAGTACTGGAGTGAATAATGATTCATCAGTATCTATATATTTATTATTGAATTAGAAACAGTAGTAATTAGTGCAATGGCTTATTTCTTGCCAACTAACATGTTTCTGATCATCGGGCTAAAAAAGTATGGTTGAACTGCCCTATAAGAAGCGACCATATATAATATAAAAGAAAGGAAAATTCATTTGCTTTATCAAGTCAGTTTCTTAGAGAAAAATATTGTAGGATGATTGAAATACCAAGAGGGGGGGTGAATTGGTGTGAAAATAAAAATTTAAGAAAGAATAAAGATGAAGTAGAATGAACATAAAAAGATTTTATAGTGGTTCGGACCCAACTTGTCCTACATCCACTCTCTCAAAGACCTCTTTGGGGTTCCACTAAACACAATAGTGATACAAGGGATTTCAAGGCTATCCCAAACCTTTACAATGAGTTTTACAAATGGTTAACTCACCAAACCAATCCTAGTGTTTCCCCAACTCATAAAGAATTGACACTAGTACAATGGATAACTAATTCACTCAACCTAAGTAACAAATGCTCTAGAGTTCTAGCTATCCAACACCAAACAAAAATTAATTACAAAGATGAGAAATAAATTTTCAAGAGTTTGGCTATCAAAGAATTAATGTTCTATTTTAAAAAACATTTATGAAGGGTATTTATAGCCATAATACCCAAAACTAGCTGTTAGAAACAACCTCAAGGTGTCTCTAACTTCTAGTTACTTTTGCATTAAATG
>CANYLF011850862.1:0-17755 GCA_948193215.1 Bocquillonia castaneifolia | reverse complement strand
CATTTGTGTGATGAAATAGATGTTGATTGATTGGTAAAATTGTGCTTTGAAAAGCTATGGGTTGTATTGAGAAAAGTGTGATTTGGTTGCAATGAGAATTGTGATGAATTGAGATGAATTGTGATTTGAATTGTGATTGTGAATGGAAAAGGGTAACTCGTGGGGATTGTGGTATTGTGTGATCAGAAAAGCTGAGCCGAGCGGATAGCTACCCGTAAGTGTGAGATGGCGAGACTGAGCCAGGCGGATAGTCTCATCGGTGGCCACCTAAATTGCGAAATGTGAAATGATATGAGAAAAAGAAATGAAATGTGAGGAAATGTGAGGTTGAGTCATCCGACTTTGATGTGAAATGATTGTTGTGATTTGAGATTGGTTGATGGTTTATGAGTATGATTTGATTGTGAAATTGCCTTGATTGGAAAACGTCTTGGTTGATTTTGAATGGTGATTTGTCTTGGTTGTATACTTAATATAGGAAGTATGTGATGTTTATATGTGTTGAGTAGTTTTGGCTTAATATTTGCCTGGTTAGTTGATTAAATGCTTATTGAGTTGCCAGCTCACCCCTTGGCATTATTTTTTCAAGTTGAAGATAGAAGTCTACGTGCATTTCAATAGAAGTTCAGGTTAGCCAGTGGATAACAAGCATTTTGTGCATTTGGTCATGCATATATATTTGTATGTAATTGGTTTTGAGTTATTAATTGACAAGTATGTGTGATGAACTATATTGATATGTTTATATATGTGTATATTGAAGTAAATGTTTGCATAAAGTTGATTTTCGGTTAATTGTATGTTGAAGGAATTTTCAATATTATTTTATTTTATAGTTTGAAAATTTTGATATATATATAATTTGATTTTGAGCCTGTTGGAGTTGATTTTCACAGAGGAAAGTCGAAAATACTGCTTTTAAACTGTGATTTCTATTCAAAAATTTCGTTTGGATGATTTTTGGTTCACAACGATCGTTGCTGTTTAGCAACGAGCTCGTTGTTATTTTCCCACGAGCTCGTGTACCTTTCTAGAATTTTCGGCCATTTTCGTGAAATTCACAATGATCATTATTCATTTAACAATGATCATTGTACATTTAACAACGATCATTGTGAATGTAACAACGATCGTTGTCACCCTTTTTTTTAAAAGAAAAATTTGGGGGGAGTTTTATTTGAATGTTAAATTAAGATTAATTACTATTATTATATATTAATCCTTATTATATTGTGTTAGTTTTGGGTCGTTACAGAACTTGTAACCTGCTAACCGCTCCAACATTTGATCAATAAATGGCAATGGAAAATGATCCTTACGAGTTGCAGCATTAAGCTTCCTATAATCAATGCACACCCGCCAATCATTAATAGTGCGCATAGCAATCACCTCATTCTTCTCATTTGTGACCACTTTCATGCCTCCTTTCTTTGGAACTACTTGGACTGGACTAACCCAAGTACTATTCGAAATTGCATAAATAATTCCGGCATCCAGTAGCTTAATCACCTCGGCCTTCACTACCTCCTTCATATTTGGATTAAGATGCCTTTGTGGTTGCACTGTTGCCTTATGTTTTAGCTCCATGAGAATCTTGTGAGCACAAAAGGTGGGGTTGATGCCTCTTAATTCGCATAATGATCGAGCCAATATTTTCGGATATTTCCATAATTGCTCAATGACCTTCTCCTCTTCAAGCTTAGTCAAATCAGACCACACAATGCTTGGCAGGGTCTCCTCCTTATCAAGAAATAAATACTTCAAATGCGAGGGTAAGGGGACAAGTTCCGGCTTGGAGGATAGTACAGGCTTTTCATCCTTTGGCGGTCGATCGAGAGGTTCAAACCTCTCCCTACGCATAAATTCACGCCCTTCTAAATATTGAGCTTGAGCCCTAAGCTCCTCATCTTCATTCTACAAGTCAGAACTCAAATGCAAGCAAGTTTCTAGATGATCGTTAGATATCACTTCAGCACATTGCAATTCTGATAAAGGATCAATCACATTAGCCATAAAACAAGCATCTAAATCCTCTACAGAATCAAAATGTCTAACAGCTTTCAACACATCAAATTCCTCTTTAGCTTCTCCTAATTGTAAAGTTAATTTACCATTTTCACATCAATCAAAGCACCAGCAGTAGCTAAAAAGGTACGTCCTAAAATAATATGCACATTTTTGTTTTCACCAATATCCATCACCAAGAAATCAACAGAAAAATAAAATTTACCGACTTTAACCAAAACATCCTTAATGATTCCTTCAGGATATTTCACTGATCGATCAGCGAGTTATAATGACACCCTTGTTGGTTTCAAATCACCAATCTCTAAAGTCCTAAACAAAGACAAAGGCATCAAGTTAATGCTAGCACCCAAATCACACAAACATTTATCAATAACAAAAGAACCAATATTGCAAGGAACCGTAAAACTCCCTGGATCTTTAATCTTTGTTGGTAGCTTAGAGTGATTCTAAATAATGGCACTACATTCTTCAGTCAAAGCTATTGTAGCCTTCTCTTCCAACTTTTTCTTTCTACTCACGATCTCCTTCAAATACTTTGCATAGGAAGGTATTTGAGCAATGACTTCGATGAATGGAATGTTGATTTGAATCTTTTTGAACATCTCCAAGAACTTGTTGAAATTCTCCTCATCATTCCTTTTCTTTAGCCTTTGTGGAAAAGGAACTGGTGGCACAATAGGATTGACAACCGGATCATCTTCCCTAGATTGTTCGCTATGTTTGCCTTGCTCATCAGCTCATTCAATTGCTTGCTCTTTATCCTTAATTTCCTCATCTTTTTCTTTGCTTGTGGCTCCTCCAACACTTTTCCACTTCTTAATTGAATTGCCATTGCCATCTTTTTTGGATTGACTACCATGTTGCTAGGCAAAGACCCTTGAGGTCTTTCTTGTAATTGCTTGGCAAGTTGTCCTATCTGTCGCTCCAAATTCTAGATCGTGACTCCTTATTGCTTCATAATGGTGTCTTGATTTGCCATATATTTGAGCACCATTTCCTCAAAAGAAGGCTTGGCTTGTTATTGTTGAGGAGGTCATTGTACTTGTTGTTGAGGTGGCACTTATTGTTAAAGAGGTTGATATGGTTGCCTTGCTGGGAATCTAGGACCCCCTTGTCTAGGTTGATTAGGTTGATTTGAATCCTTCCACGTGAAGTCTGGATGGTTGCGCCAACCCGGATTATAAGTATTAGAATACGGGTCATTCCGTGGTTGACGATTCCCATAATTACCCACATAATTCGGCTCCTCTCCATTTTGATTGCCATCATAAGTGCAATTGGTGGATGCATGCCCAAGTTGACCACAGAAATAGCATGCTTCATTCGTAGGAGGATTATAGTGACTTGGCTCTCTAGCCAACAACATTTTCACATGCTTAGTGAGATCAACCACATGGTTAAGCACTTCAGAAGATGACTAATTACTAGAGTGATTCCTCCTATTCCTACTAGCTTTCATTTGTGAGTTAGTAGAAAGCATTTCAAAGATATCCCACATCTCCTCAGAAGTTTTCTCACCCATACCAATACCGACATGAGTATCCACCAAATTCTGCCCATTATCACATAAGCCATCATAAAAGAATCTTACCAATAAATTAGTAGGATATTGGCGATGCAGGCATTTAGTGAGATAGCCTTGAAATATGTCCTAAGTTTCATGGAAAAGTTCACCATCATTTTGGCAAAAAGTACTAATTTTTGTGCGGAGCTCCATAGTCTTTCCCTGTGAATAATACTTAGTAATGAACTTATTATAGATATTATCCCAAGTCCGCATAGAACGAGCAAATTCATAAACCAAGTCTTGGCTCTATCTTTTAGTGCAAGAGTAATGCACTTCATTCGTAACTCGAGTTCTAGAACTCCGTTCAATGGGAAAGTGGCAATAACACTACAGAATTCCCTCATAAAAGCCAATGCATCCTCGGATGGCAAACCATGAAAGTGTGAAATCATGTTGAATTGCAGCAGAGTCTTCAAGTCATAATTCCTAGCAGCAGCACTCAAAACAATGCAAGAGGGAGATGCACTGATAACAGGGTGTTGAATATCTCAAAGATAAGCCCTAATATTGCCATTCCCTTGTGGTGGATGTCGTGGGTATCCTTATAGTGGAACATATCCATGTTGTCGCCCCAATTCCGGTGGAGGTGGATGAACATTCACTAGAGGAAGCCTTGGGTCAACATCCATGCCTATCAGTGGATTAGCAACTCCATTTCCACCATTGTTTTCTCCATTGTTACCATTGTTGCCATTGTTGCCATTGTCACCACCGTTGTTAGGAATTGCATCATCATTGCCATCATCGTGAACATCTTCAACATATCCTTCAGAAGGATTAAAGTTATTGCGTGGTAATCTAAATTGCGGATCACCAGGTTTTGTTCCACTAGATGCCCTATCGCTGGCTTGCTTTCGTCGATGAGAAACAGAACGATTTGCTCGACAAGTTTGTTCTATCTCCGGATTTAACGCTACTAACTTGGAAGAATGAATACTCTTGGATTGATTCTGAGTTAGCATGCACCACCTATAAGCACAAAAGCAACCCAAATCAACAATAATGAAATAAAAACTAACACAATATGTGACAATGAATCCACAATCACAATAACAATAAATAATAAAATAAACGCGTAATCGAAAAATAATTTAAATCCGTTGTCCCCGGCAACGGTGTCAAAAACTTGACAACTCCCGCAAGTGTACGGAATAGTTGTAGTAATAAACTCAGAGTACGAGTCGATCCACAGAGACAAATCGTATAAAAATCAATTTTTCGATTAAAAACACAATATGCAAGAAAATTAAAACGAATACCCTTGAAGTGATTTTTGAAATAACTGAAAACTAATTAATAAATTAAACTAAATTCAAACAACAAATTAAAAGCAAGAAAAATAGTTAAAAGCTAAAACAATTAATGTTGATAAATAAAACTCAATGAAAACAAACACTAGAGCTCAGGAATTCGTCTAGAGGGGTAATTCAATTACTAAATTAAAATTTAATTAAGCAAAACTTTACAGAAATATTTTAATCCTTTCCCAAGGTAGAAAAATGTGTTTAATTGAACCAGCTATGCTGCTCTTTTGATGCACACCGATTAAAAACAATTAAACCCATTAAGCAAAGCTTTTAAATCAAGTTTAGGTTAATTGCCGTTTTCATATTAACGTCTAAACAAGTTTAATTCCCAAATCCGGTTTATTTCAATCCATCCATTGAACGATGAACTTAACAAATATAATTATAGGTGACCAATCAAGAAATATATTAATAAAAGCTCTTAAAAATTAATTTAATTGAATAAAATAAGAAAAACTATAATTAAATAGTTAATCAATCATTAGTAATTAAATCACCTGCTATAGACTTCATCGCTCACTCTAGTAGGAAAATTAGTTATTAAACATAATAAAAATCAACAAACAAATAATTAAAATAATTAAACAAAGGACATAATGAAAATAATAAAAATAAATTAAAATAGAATCAACTTAGTCTTTGAATGTTGAATACAAGCTTCAATCTTCAATAACTTTGGAGGAAGCATCTTAGAAAATCTTAGAACTAAGAAATTCTAAGAGAGAAAATAAAAAATATTAAACTAAGAACAATAAACTAAAAAAATAAAGCCAAAGGTGGCTAACAACTCCTAACAAATAGTATATACAGTATAACCTTTTTTTACAAACTTAAAAATACCCTAAACCACTTAAAATCGGACTAAACCATATAAAAATCTCCCAAAGAACTAAAGAATCATAAAAAACCGATTTGATTTATAAAATCTCACAAAAACGATGCCAGACCAGATGGTCCGATCTGGGACTCGGTCTGCCATCCAGTCTGGTAATTGTCTTCTGCCCCGAAACGCCCCAAACCAGCCAAGCACGAGCAGACCAGATGGTCTGGTCTGGCACCAGGTCTGCCATCCGATCTGCACTTCGTCTATTGCCCAAACCGCAATTTGACTTCCAAAATTTACCCGAATTCATACCGAATAGATGTCCTCCGTACCTAATATTGTAAATCACAAAATACCAATAAAATAAGTGCTAAAATGACTTAAATAATGGAGAAACCAAACCAATTTCTAAAGAATTACATAGAATAAAAACCAATTATCAAACACCAAACCAACCCAAGTGTTTCCCAATCTTACAAGATTGACACTTGTACAAAGTAATATACACTCTCAACCCAAGCAATCAATCACAATTGAATGGTTAAAGAGCCCTATCTATCCACACACAACTAATTCACAAATAATTAATTACAAAAGAGTTTTGAGAAATAAATTTATAAGAGTTTGGCTATCAAAGAATATGTGTCTTTCTTGGAAAACATTTATGATGGGAATTTATAGCCAAAATACCCAAAACTAGCTGTTACAGACAAATCAAAAGATGTGTCTAACAACTAAAAACAACTGCATTTAATGCTCTATATAGTGTCGGGTCGCGGTGGCAATCTCATGGTCGTGGTCGCGATTTGACTAGCCTAATGGACTTGGAAAAGAGAATTATGTTTCTCTTTTCACGGGGACAATTGCCTAGTCATGGTCACGGTTGAAATTCTCTCCAATTTTCTTCTGGTGAAATCGTTGGGGTGATTTCACCATCGCGGCTGCGAATTAAGTTACAGAACCATGGTTTGGATCCTCAATTTCCTTCTTCAAATCCCGAAAATTTGAAAATTGCTGGCAAGATTGGGAGTCAGCCCTCGGAGCGAAATGGAAATTGGAGGCATGATTAAACGCCATGGGGGCAATTCTCGTGATCGGGGTCGGGGATTATGAGTCAATTCTCAATCTTTACTTTTGCTATATGAAACTCAATCTACACACTTGGAAACTTAGTTGGACACCAAGTAAAGATTGTTAAGCTCAAAACAAGGTTGATTGAAGCCACTAAGGCTAAC
The DNA here is from genome assembly GCA_948193215.1 of Bocquillonia castaneifolia. Lineage (NCBI taxonomy): Eukaryota > Viridiplantae > Streptophyta > Magnoliopsida > Malpighiales > Euphorbiaceae > Bocquillonia > Bocquillonia castaneifolia. The sequence goes on along the minus strand of CANYLF011850862.1, from coordinate 10,795 downwards.
AATCTCCCCCTTTTTGAGTATGACAACCATAAAACCTTTAAGGCATTAAAAGGGTTTTTAAAAATTGGTTAAATGTATGAGTTGATGGAGTTGCTCCCTCTCAACTTGTGCATAACATATAGGAAATAAAATTAAGTCATTTACACAAGTTTTAAGGATTACCAAATATACTTAGTGTTGCATTTTAAGTCCAATTTGAGTTAAAGGTGTATCCCAATGAACCCAAGGTTCCACTAGGTAAGAATTGGGGATTTCTCTCCCTTTGTCAACTTAAAAATATAAAAGGGTAAGTAAAGTATAAAAGATAGAGGAAACATATGGAAAAGAATATAAACATGAGAAAGAACAACAGAAAAGGTAGATGGATAAGAAAATAATTAAGCATAAATTTTATTCATCAACACTTAAAAGATGCATAAACGAGTACAATGATGCATGAAAGTGTTGTTGATGATGAGAAAGATGGAAATAAAGAGATGAGAACCCATAGTGGTCACAAGGATCTATTCCTAGCTTGGTGTGGACTTTCTTGATGTCTTCATGAAGAGAGCTCAAGTCATCATCTTGATCATCCATCCTTTGACCAAGTCTAGTGAGCACTTGATCATGAGCATCCATCCTCCTCCCTATATTCCAAAGGTTAACTAGGATTTGTTCTCTAATGTTTACAGGCCTAGAGGTGGATGATGAAGCTTTTCCTCTCCTATCAACTATGCAAATGTTAGGGAGGTTAAACTCCTCACCAAAAGGAAAACCACTACCCTCCTCTTGCCTAACATCCTTTCTAGCTTTAGCCTGATCTTCCCTCTCCTTTCTCCTTACTTCCACTTCCTCTCATCTTTCCTTCATCCTTGCTTCCTTCCCAACCTCCTTCTCCTCATCAGTCTACCTACCCAAATATTAATTATTTTTACACTTATTTAGAATCTATTTAGTGTTCAATTTAAGTTATTTAAGTCATATTTGGAGTATGAATAGGGATTCATTAGTTTTTTTAATTAATTTTGGATTTATATTAATTATTTGTGTTTTCTTATGAAATTTGAATTTTTAACATCAAATTTGCAGTCTGATTGTACACCAACTTTGACAGGACATAACTTGAGCTAGAAGACTTGGAATTGGATGATTCAAAAGCCTACATTTAAGAGAAAATCGAGATCTACAATATTTATGAAAAAGTCACTGCCATTTGGAGACTGTAGAAACCCAAAAGTTGAGTCACAAGGCAGACGCTATGTGCATTCTTAGGGGAAATTTAAATTTTACAAGGATTTTTTATTTGATTAATTGAAACAAGTCCTATTCATTCTAGTATTTGTGAGTCATCTAAAGTCCTATTTGAAGTAGGAATATGGATTAATTATTTTTTAATTAATTTTAGATTTATATTAATTGTTCGTGTTTTCTTATGAAATTCGTATTTTTTTAACATTAATTTTACAGTCTAACAGTGTAGCAACTTTGATGGAACATAATTAACTTGAGCTAGAAAACTCTGAATTGGATTATTTAAAAGCCTAAATTCAAGAGAAGTTTGGGATTTACAACTTTTATGAAGAAGTAGTGGCCCTTTAAAGACTTTAAAAACTTGAAAATTGAATCGCAACTCAGACATTATGTGCAGTCTTAAGGAAAATCCGAATTTTACAATGATTTATTGTTTAAAATTAATTGAACTTAAACAAGTCCTAATCATTCTAGGATTTGTGGGTAGCCTTAGTTAGGGCTTAAGAGCTATAAATAGATGAGATCAAGGTTTAAAAGAAAAAATTTCTCTCCTCTCTCCAAAAATAAACAAGAAAACTTGAAAGAATTCCATGATGGAGAAGAAATTCAAGTGCTTCAATAATTAATTCAAGATTAATTGGATTTTCTCTTTCTTTCATAAAAAAATTGAATCTAATTTCACAAATTTCCCCATCATTCAAGTTATTAAAGTATCAATGAAAGATTGAACATCTAAACTTAAAAAGGTATGTATAAATTTTTTTATTTTTTTAACCGTGAATTCTTTATTTTTAGTTAATTTGACTGTTTTATTATCTATAGCTATCAACTAATTATGTAAAGTCTATTTAGTAATCAATTTAGATTATGATTATAATAGAGTTAGTGATTAATGAGTTCATTTAAATTAAATTCATATTTATATTGAATTTCCATAGAAAATTTGGATTTTTTTTATGAAAAGATGTTAATTTTATTAACAAGAAGACTAAGAGAATTGGTCAAAACTTACGAAGCATAAAAGAAGATGGGCAATGGACAATATCATCACACGATAAAGCAAGTAGTAATATTTACATTTGAGAAGAAAGAAAGCTAGAAAAATGCCATTGTAAAGGATATCCTTATGCTTATTTGTGTCTCCAAAAATCTTCCTATTCCGCCATTTCCATATCTCCCAAAGAAGAATCATCCATAAGGATGTTATGAATGATTTTTGGTGTTTGCCTTGGAAGAGAGCAACCCATTGAAAGAAGAAATCTGATGTTGAGTAGGGGATGATGAAATGAATTCCTAGCCATTGGAAAAGACCTGTTCATATGTTTCTTGCAAACTTACAGTGCATTAGAAGATGCTCTTGAGTTTCCACCATTTCACAAAAAACACAAGATGAGTTAACCAATTGAATGTGTAAAAAATTTATTAGGAAGTGCTTGGTGGGAAGCCTGTTGTGCAAGGCTGTCCAAACACAAAATTTCACCTTTGGAAGAGATTGGGAACTCCAACACATAGAGAAATAACTCAAAGGAACAGATGAAAGTGAATGAACCTGGTAGGCTTGCACAAAGCTATGAACAGTATATTTTCTTGACTTATCAAGCTTCCAAGCAACAGAATTAGGTCTGTCCGAAAGTTGTAGGCCTTCTAACAAGGTTTTCAAGCATCGAAGCTCCACCAAGCAGCCTGATTGAAGACGTCTAGTCCAGGCAGGTCAACTGGTGGCATCCAAAAAAGTCCGAACAGCTGAAGAAATCGTGATTGAAGGTAGACTAGAGAACTGAAACAGGTTTGTAAATCTGATTGAGAGCGGAGCACTGCCATTTAACCAATTGTCCAACCAGAAGAAAGTGTAGTTTCCATTGCTAATGCAAAACTCTATTGAAGAAACAAAAAAATTCCAGTAATCAGAATTATTACAACAAGATTGGCGTATTCCAAGCCAAATAGGGATAGCTTTTTTTGGTTTGCTGAGAGTAAGTCATGCCAAGAAGAGATTTTTGCCATGTTTATAGATACCAAATTCCAAAGAGTAGTAGAATATGAGTATTTTAGTTTCCACAGCCATTTGAACAGAAGGTTGGCGTTTCATAAAGAGAGATCACAAACATTTAAGCCACCATAAGAAAAAGGGGAGCAAATAGTATCCCATGACACCTTATATAAAGATCTAGCTTTAGGATCACCCTTTCACAAGAAGTTACGCATGTAGCTTTCAATCTTATGAATAATAGACACAGACATCTTGAACAGTGACATAAGTTAGATAGGCAAGCTACAAAGAACTGATTTTACCAACACTAGTCTACCTGCATAGGACAAACATGACCCCTTCCTTAATGCAAGTTTAGAGGAGAACTTACTTAAATGAGGATCCCTATCTTTGAGGTTGAGCTTTTTATAAGAAAGAGGCACTCCGAGATATTTGATAGGAAGAGAATCAACTTTGCATTTCAATAAGGAAGCACAGTGATGATTCATTGAATCTTGGACGCCAATGCTAATGAGAGAGCTTTTATCATAGTTGATTCTCAAACCTGAAATGAGTTCAAAGCATCTCAGAACACGTAGGTAACCCACAACCACTTTTTCTTTTGCTGGTAGAAAGCATAAAGTATCATCTGCAAATTGCAAAATTGATAGGACAGGGGAATCTTCACTTAGATGGATGCCCCTAACGGAACCATCCTCAATCACTTTATTAAGAAATTGCTTTAAGCCCTCAATGGCTAGAACAAATAGAAAAGGTGACATTGGGTCACCCTGTTTGACACCCTATGAAGATCAATTGGATTAGTAGGAGAACCATTGACCATAACTGAAGTGCTAGATCCCTTCCAACAATTAAGCATCCAATTAAGCCATCTCTCTGAGAAGTTCATACACATGACTGAAATGAGATACCTCCAAGAAACACTGTCGAATACTTTATGAAAGTCTAATTTCAAAAGAAAAGTAGGCTGCTTAGAGTGATAAAGATTATGAACTAATTCTAATGCAATAAAAGAACAATCATGTATACTCATTTCCTTAATGGAAGCAAACTGGCATTCTGAGATAACTGAAGGCAAAATTTTCCTAATTCTTAGAGAAAGAATTTTGGAAAGAATTTTGTAGAAACCATGTATGAGAGTAATCGGCCTGTGATTCTTCAGGTTTGTTGATCCTGCAATTTTTGGAAAAAGAACTATGTAGGAAGACTTCATGATGCTTGGAAGAGTACCAAAGAAATTAAAGTTAGGCAGTACTTCTATAATTTCCTATTTCATAAAGGGCCATGCATGCCTATAAGAAAAAGAAATTGAAACCGTCAGGTCCAGGAGCTTTGTTGGGGCCACAGGAAAGAATTGCTTTCCAAGCTTGCAAATCATCAAAAGGATTTGTTAATGAAGAGATGTCCTCTGTTGATAGAGTTCTCAACTGAAAATCATTCAACGTGAAAGGGAAGTTTGGGCGAGCTGAGAATAAAGATGAGTGGTAGTTGACAACCGCATCTCTGATTTTAACAGGATCAATGTGAGTACTAGAATCATCCTCAATCTTTGAAATTCTGTTATGCCTGAAATGGGAGGAACAACACAATGAAAAAAATTAGTGTTATTATCCCCAAGAAGAGTCCATCTCACTCTAGATTTTTGGTGCCATATTGCCTCTCTGTGCTTCCTTTTCTGAAAAAGTTCCATTTTAAGATTTTCAAGATCTTGCTTTTGGTTTTGAGAAAGAGGTCTCAAAACTGTAGAATCATCCCGCCTCAAAATTTCAGTCTCCAGTTCCTGGATTTGCTTATTAACATCACCAAATACCTCTAAGTTCCATTTAGAAATAGCTCTGCGAAACAGATTCAATCTAAAAGCCAAAGGAGAGCCAACATTAGAGGAACAATGTCAGTCCATGTAGAAGTAACAAAACTCTCAAACCGAGGATCAGACCACCATGTATTCAGAGATCTGAATGGTTTACTTCCCCAAGAGAGATTAATAGAAGATTTGAAAACCAAAGGGAGATGATCTGATAATGTTGAATCGATCGTAGAGATAGACTGAAATGGCCAGTTTGTTGAGATATTACCCGAAATCAACACTCTATCAATGCGAGTGACATCCAAGTGTAGCTTCTCCCATAAAGGGGAAGATCATGGAGTTCTGTATTATTCACAAAATTCTTGAAGTCTCTGATAGAATTAGTGAAAGAGCCCTTGGACTGCTCGGAAGGATCAAGAACCTCATTAAAGTCACCACATTCCAAAATATAATCATAGAGAGGAATAATATTACATAGGTCAGCCCATAGAAGTGATCGATCTGGAGAATTCACTGGAGCATAAACTGCTAGGACATGAACATTAAAATTTGGACTAGAGATATGAAAAAGCATCCAGTTTTGAGCACTAGAAATAACAGTACAATATATTCTAGAAGTGTTACAAGAAACCATAATGCCCCCTGAACTACCATTTGAAGGAACATAAGAAAAATCATAGTCAAAATGATTCCAATAACCTCGGATAGAAAAATTGTCAATTTTAATTTTTTTCGACTCCAAAAGAATGAAAAAGGATAAATCATGCTTAGAGATCATAGACTTCACAAAGAGCTTTTTGGAAGGGTTTAATAACCCACCATGGCAATTCCAGCAAAGGAAATTCATAAGGAAAACACAGAAAAGCCTGGAGAAATGTAGCGTTCAAGCTATTGCCATTTCCTCACGCAATCTGTTGATTATGATGTCTTTGTCCTTGGCCTGAAACAAATTCACTCTCATCCCCAGCTTCCATGTCTCGTCAACCTCATCAATAAATGGCCCCATGTATCTAGAAACATTTTTGCATCTGATGTTCATGTTGCCTATATCAATAGAGGATTCCAGCAATGGCGTGTTTGTGAGAGATCCTAATTCGCCCTTATTTAGAATTTTTCTGACTCTTTTTTTCCTTCTTGCGTTTACAAAGCACGTCTCTGCCCTTTCTTAGATAGGATTTTCTTCGCCCAGAACATTGGATGGAGGAGTCTCAGTGTCTTTTCTTTGTGAAGAATTCTGATGTACCTAATCGGAGTTAATAGGATTATCGAAATCCTGAAGCAGCACTTTTTCACTCTCTTCGTTGCTTGGAGTCTTTTCCTCATCAGTATCAGAACTGCTCTCAGAAGAAGATGATTCCAGATCTATTAAATTCCAAAAACTGAACGGGGCACTTGATTCCTTTACAAAAATCGTGAAGGTTTTTCCCTGAACTATTACATCATGCTCGGAGTCAAAAAGAGTACTAGAAACTGATACTAAACAGGATACTATGTCAAGCCTACGAAGAGTTGTGAAGTCTTCATGAAAACCAATGAACTTCCCATATTTTGAAGCTATAAACTTCACTATCTCTACAGTCATAAAGAAAGGTGGAATACCCGAGATTTCTAACCATGCAAGACTTTCTAAAGGAGGTGAGCAATCAGGCACAAGGCAGGCTTCCTTGATCCATTCGTTGAGATAAAAACGGTCACCATTCATAAATCCCTCAAGTGCATCCTTGGAATGGAATGTGATCATTAGTCTATCTCCTCCAAGTGTTGAGACACTTTTGAAAGCAAAATCACTTTCCTGAAGAATCTTAGGGAATCCTATTAGATTATGAATGTCTCTCGAAACCACAGCACAAGAATTGTCCAACCAAGCAGGTGCAATATGATTTCCATTATAGTGAAGAGTAGATTGAATTTCCTTAACTGGATTAGCAGCTGAGAGAGAAGCCACACTTGCATATGTTCTGTTATCCCTAAGGGCAGGCTTAAAAGAGGATTTTGGTGATGGAGGATTTGTTTGCGTTTTCATCTGTTTCACTGGAGCTGTATTCTTGATCGGGTACTTTGCAGCAAATGCACGAAGCTTGAATCTCCCAATATTGATGCGATTAATTCGGTTGAGAACTGATGCCATACTTAGATCTTGATGAACACGGATAAAGCCAAAAGCCTGGTTTCTAACGTCTCTCTTTTTTGCTAAAGTAACCAATCCATGCACATTACACTGGAGAAAAGCTTTATGAATATCCGAAACCTTCCAGCCTATCAGATAACCTTCAAAGTAAATGACGTTTGAGTTTAGGTTTGGGTTACAGAGTTGATCGGCATCTTCGAGAATCCGGTGAGATGGGCTATTGTGTTGATGGTTTGGTTTGGGGTATGGGGGGGGTTATGATTGTGGTAGAGAGAAGTGGGTTTTGGTTGCTCATGAGAGCCATTATTTTGTTCTCCGTTGAGTCCATTTTTGAATAATGGTCTTTCAAATGCTCTCATAGCCACTAGGAATCCTAGAGAGAGAAAAAAAAAAAAAATTTGAATTGTTAATGTGAAGTTTGCAGGTTGAAATATATATATAAATTATTTATTTTTATTTGTTTGGTTGTTTTATTTTGTATAAGTCATCAACTATTTGAAGTCAATTTAGTAATCAATTTAAATTATGATTAGAGTAGAATTAGTGATTAATTAGTTTATTTAAATTAAATTCGTATTTATATTGAATTTTAGTAGGAAATTCACAGCTTGAAAACTAAGCATATTCAATGGGTCATAACTTGAGTTAGAAAACTCAGCATTAAGTGATTCAAAAGCCTAAATTCAAGATAAAATCTATATCTACAACTTTCATAAAGAACTCATGGCTATTTGAAAACTGTAAATATCTAAAAAGTGAGTCACAAATCAGTAGCTTTATTTTTCTATCTTGAATTCTTTGTTTTTACTTAATTTGGGTATTTTATTCTCTTCAACCATCTAATTATTTAAAGTTTATTTAGTAATCAATTTAGATAATTAGATTATTTTTATAGTAGAATTAATAATTAATTAGTTTATTTAAATTAAATTCGTATATTGGGTTTTCGTAGGAAATTCAAATTTTTAATATGAAATTCACATCTCGAAAGTATAACACATTTGACGGGCCATAACATGAGCTAGAAGACTTAGAATTGAGTGATTCGAAAGCTTAAATTCTTGAGAAAATCGAGATCTAAAACTTTCATGAATAAGTCGTGGTCATTTAAATACTGAAAATATCTAAATTTTTTGTTTAATATACACATAATAATATGCATATGTAAATAAAAAGCCAATTGATCTACTTTAAATTTTAAAATTAAATAAAAATATTGCACACGCAACGCGTGTAACAAGAACAAACTAGTATGTATGTATGTGTACACACACACACACACATATTTATTAATTATTATTTAATTGTTAATTAAATATAATTATTAATTACTAATTATACGTAATTAATAATTATATATTTATATTAATAATTAATTATATATAATTAATAAAAATATATTTATTAATTATTATGTAATTACTAATTAAATATAGTTATTAATTACAAATAATTATACACAATTAATTAAAATAAATTATTAATTATTATGTAATTATTAATTAAATGTAATCATTAATTATTAATTATATATTTATATTCATCACTAATTATATATAATTAACAAAAATATATTTATTAATTATTATATAATTACTAATTAAATATATTTATTAATTATTATGTAATTATTAATTAAATATACTTATTAATTACTGATTATACGCAATTAATAATTATATATTGATATTAATCAATAATTATATATAATTAACAAAAATATTTTGATTAAGTATTTAATTATATTATTTACTTACTATATATTTAATTATATTATTTACTAACTATATATAATTAACAAAAATATATTTATTAATTATTATTTAATTATTAATTATACATAATTATTAATAATTATATAATTAATAATTATATTAATCAGTATATATTTAGTTATTAGTTACTATGATATATAAGTATTAATTATAAATCATAATTTACAAATTTGCAAGAGATAAGTGTCGTTGCAAATTTGCAACGACCAATCTGTCGCAAATTTGCTCTACGGCCGGAATTAAGCCGTTGCAAATTTGTTTTAAATTCGTTGCAAATTTTTACCCCGAAATGGTGCCAAAATTTCGCTACCAAATTTACAACGGACTGTAAAATCCATCGCAAATTTATAATGAATGGTCACAAAATCATGAAATTCTTCACAAATTTACGACGGATTTGCATGCGTCACAAAATCCGTCGCTGATTTGCTGTTTTCTTATAGTGTGGTTGGATAAATTTTAGTTCGTGTTTTGAACTTTATGCATGAAAGGCTGCTGTTGTGGTGCGTTGCTATGTGAACAGTTTTATACCCACACCATCTACTGTGGGGAATAATTTGTTAAGTTAAAGGATGGGTGCTACGGAAACCTATAGACGGTTACTTGGACACCAGCCTTGATCGGAGTTAGAGTTATTGGTTTACATTGTTATTACAAGAGGGAGTATTCACTAATGCACCTTCCAAAACTAAGCAAGACTTGAGATTTGTGATGATCCCATTCTCTAAATATTTACCAAAGCACGACACATGGATTAGAAGTGGTACAATCACAATCACACCCGACATCTTGATTAATTATAAATCTATCCTAAACAATATGACTTTTTCAAATTAAGCTCCATGCGTAGCTATATGGTTTCTGAGGATCAGTCATTAGAGGAAAGTTTATAAGACACCTGCGAGGCCAAGCATATGGCTTTCTATAGTTATTTTTCTAATTATTATCGTGGCTTGATGGTTCCATTGTTCAATACCTTGAGTGGAAAAAGATTCAATTCGCATGGAAGAACTGATTACTTGAATTCCATTGTCAGCTTTTCTGTGGCGGCAATATCATATAATGATAAGTGTGAATCATGGAAAGCACTTATTGAGCCGGTTGATGGATTTTTAAGACACTAATATTGATACAAACTCAAACTTCAATAAATACGTTCAAACACAAATCAGAATCAAAGATTGAATACAAACTGAATTGATCAACTCCAAAGCAAAGGAATCACCCAAAACAATAAGTTCAAATTCGTCGCCCAAGAATCTAACTTGAATGTTTGCAATTGATTACGGAACTATTACCCTTAGTTATAGATGAACTAAAATCAATAGCTATAAAAAGATTAATATTCAAACAACCTAACAAACTAACAAGTTTTAATAAGTTAATTAAACAAGGTAGATGTGAACTAAACTAATCAAATTAATTTAATTCCAAGGAATTCAATAAGGAACACCTTAATGAACAAGAGTAACACTCAAAGAAAATTTATTCAAATAACACTATGGCTGGCCAAAACATATATGCACTCAATATATAGTGCTTCAAACGAAAACCTAGCCCTAGAAGACTAAGGAGGTCGGCCAAGTCTCCTAAACCACAAAGGAAACAAACAAAAAATAGAAATCCTAAACCTATTTGGAAATTGAAAGCTGGCAGATTACAACCCTGACTTTGCGACCTAATTTCAACCCCCTTAGAGACCTCCAATGAAAATTCGTAAAACATATGAATTTTAGATGGGGTTAGTACAGGAATGTTGGGCTTAGCCCATTTTATTGGCAAGATTGTCCATCAAAATAAATGCTTTCTTTTTTGTCCAATAAGTTATTACATTTATACTTACAAATTGAAACAGAGGACATAAA
>CANYLF011850175.1:0-12455 GCA_948193215.1 Bocquillonia castaneifolia | reverse complement strand
TAATTTTAGCTTAATTCCTTACTAGATTTCATGTTTAAATATAACAATTAAAAGACTATATTTAAAATTTTGTATCATAAAGGTAATGTATTTACAAAATTATTAAGGTCTACATCCAAAAGTATTTTTCAGCCTACTTGTTAATTCACAAAAAAAAAAGTAAAATATTTAAGTTCAAAATAGAATTGAAAGTACACATTAATGTGTTTAGAGAAGATTTTTACTTTCTTTCTTTTACTTTATTTTTATTTTAAGGATAATTACAAATTTAGTATCTTCTATTTTAGCATCTTAATAATTTTTAATTAATGTCTTAGCCTTTAAATTCCTTTTAAAACCAATCCAACTTGAGTGGATCGGTATTATCCATATGAGTAAGGATAAAAGGTCTCAAGTTCTAGACCCACCTTTATCAAATTATAAAAAACTTCCTTTCAAATTAAGAGTACTAAATAAATTAAAACATATTCTCTAAAAACTTACAATTAAATTCAAAAATTTAATAATTCTGATATATTCTCATTTTGATACTATTTTAATATTTTATTTTAGCCCTCAAATTAATATTATAAACCATTAATATATTACATTTCAAAAAATAAAAATGTAATTTAAAAATAATAATATTTTATTTAATTACGTATTTTTAGGGGTATATAATTATGTATTATTAATAAATATATAAATCAAACAAAATAATTTAGTAACTGAATTATATAAATAAAAAATTCACATATATCTAAAATAAAATTTATATATTTATCAAATATATACATTAATTAAAGAAAATAATTATATGATTGTTTAAATAAAGTTATTTATTTTATAAATAAATATAGTAATAATTTAATTAGTTAATCTATATAATATTTAATTGATGGTACAAAATTAAAAAAATATATAATTATGTTAAACTTTATTCTTCATCATATTTTTATGAGTTTATAAAATCAATTATAAACTAAATAATTTAAAAACAATTACGTTTATAAAAAAATTACAGACCAATAAAAATATATTGAATGGTAAAAATAGTTTTAAAAAAATATATTTTTATCTAATTATATGGCATAAAATTGAGTAAGAATGTGATTTTCTTCAAATTATTTTCTTATGCAATACATTTTTAGGAAAAACTATATCATTTAGCGCTAACTTTCTGCTAATTATCAATTTTAGCCACTTTCTTAAATTTTGTCAAATTAGCCAAGAGCTCTTCGTTTTGTATCAATTTTAACTAACTTGAAAATTATGTGGACAATTGATTATATGTCATCTGTCATTGATGACGTGTCATGGGTAATTAATGACATGTCTAGTATGTTTTAGTCACAACTTTAAATAAATTATCAAATTTCACCACAACTTTCAATATGGTGTCAAATTTAACTGCAACTTTAAAATTTTACCATTTTAGTCCATCTAGAAAGTATGAGCATATGACTCTTGCACACTTGGCATATGACATTTTCAAGTTGGCTAAAAATAACACAGAATGAAAAGTGACTGGCTAAATTGATAAAATTAAAAGAATTGGCTAAAATTTATAATTCGCTGAACAGTTGTAGCTAAATAATACAGTTTTCTCATATTTTTATGAGTTTATAAAATTAATTTAAAATAATTATGAACTCATAAAAATATTTATACCAATAAAAAATTAATTGACAAAAATTATATTTTCATTTAGTTACATATTATCAATTAAATATTTTGTAAGTTAATTAATTAAAGTATGTGTTTATAAAAAGTATTTTTATAAAATAATTTTATTTAAATAATAAAATAATTATTTTCTTTAATTTATGTACATCGATAACTATAGAATTTCAAAGCAATTTGGTTGTTTATGTAATGTAACAATTTTATTTTATTACATATTATAACAATGTTTGTTTTTGAATATGTATGAATTATTTGTTTGTGTACATTTGTTATTAAAATTATTTTATGAATTTATATATTTATCAATAATACATAATTAAAATATTTTCATTTTAGATTTTTTCTTTTTTAAATATAGTTTTAAGAGTTTTAAAAATTAATTTGAGAATTAAAATAAAATATCAAATTATTTAATTTTATAATTCAATTATAAGTTTTTAAAATGTTTAGGGACTTTTTTTATAATTTTTCTATATTGTTTTACTTGTAAAATAGGTTAGAGATATCAATTTGAAAGGAACTTGATTTAAAAAATTGTTAAAAACACTAAAATTGAAGAAATTAAAAAGTAGAGACACCAAATTTATAATTATACCTTTTTTAAGAGAAAATTATTTCTTTATTTTATTATAACAACTTGTTAATTACTTCAAATCTAAAGATGAATTATTTTAAAAAAAAATATCTCATAGTTAATTTAGTAAAGATGAATTTTATTTATCTATTATAATATTATAATTTCAAAGTTGAGAGAAAATTTTCTAAAACGTAAATTTTCTAAAATGTCGTTGCTCCATGTAGGATTAATAAGCCATTTAAATATTGTCATGTGGAATTTCTTTTTATTTCTAAATTAATTAAAAAAACATGTCCTTTTTCAAATGTGATCAAAATTATATTTTTACTAATTTAATATATAATTATAATAAATATATATCATTTTTCAAGTGTGATTAAATATAGTATTTCAAATCAAACTCTAATAAGTTAAATTAAATAATATATAAATTTATATATCGTTGGAAACGTAAATAAAGTACGTATTTTTTAAATTTATTACATTTTTTTATTATTTTTTTCTTTTTAATTTGTTATACATAAATGTTCAATTTTTTTTTTGAAAGATTTATACTAATATTGAGCTAAAAAAGATGAATTTTATTTGTTAATTCATTATCTATTTTTTTAAATGAATGATTAATACTAACAGTCCACGCAACGTGCGAGTAGATATATAATTTTAGCTATATTCTATAATATATGCACAGTGAAATTTTAAATATAAATTTAATTCAAATATTTAAAATTTAAAAGTTGAATAAAACTTGAGAGTAAATAATATCTTCTACCTTTGTAATAAATACACAAATTTTAAGAACTTAATTATATCACATTGAACTTTGGACTCAGTTTTAATACATATATATATAACCCTGAGTTTTTGCATATTCTATTACTATCCCTTGCATTTTCTATATTATATTATTACATCCCTTATGTTTTAAAATTATTATACTAAAAACTTTTTTTATACACTTATAGCTATAAATCAATAAATTAAAAGACTAATTTGATAAAAAAAGCTTTTGATAGTTTTTAGTATTTCGGCTATCCCGAGTCTCATTTAGAGTCCCGACTAATCCCAGATCAAGTGAGTTTCATTTTAGAATTCATCATATATATATATATATATATATATATATATAGTGGTTGAAATAGATATAACTCAAGTTACTCAACTTTAAAAAAGTAACATATACTTGTATTATCATCCATAAGTAACTAAAAATTATAGAAATTTTTTTTTGATTAATACAACATCTCTGATTGTTAAACAAATTCAAGATAAGCATAAATATATTGAAAATTTCTTATTTAGTCTCTATTTGGTGGATCGATACGATGGGCTCCTTACAAAATAAGGCCCAAAATCAATCATTCGGTTTCATTAAAAAAAAAAGAATGCAAGTTGCAAACAAAGTTGCGTAGGATTGAAGTTGTCCATTGCCTATAAATAGGCTGCCTTCCTGATTTGTAAATGCACAACAACAAACAACACAAAGCACAATAACAAAGTTTGGACAAAATAGGGAGGTTAAATAAGGTGTTTAGGAAACACCTTATTTTAGATACACTATTTTGGGTTAATATAGGGTTATGCCTCTAATATTCTTTTTAGAGAAGTCCCTTTTTAAGTCTTTTTGTAAGCTTGCTAATGATTTTGGGTTAATCTCGAAGTTATGTCTTTAGTATTTTTCTAGAGAAGTCTCCCTTATAAGCCTGTTAATTATTTAGTTAATTATTTTATTAGTGGAAGAAATTTTCAGTGTTTGTCCCGTGGACATAGCCCAAATGAAGAGTGAATCACGATAAATTTTCTATTGTCATTTTAAATTATTTATCTGCTTTGCTCGTATTTAATTTATTTTGTATCCATCTGTCTTATTAATCCACCCTTCTGCTGTGTCAGGAAAAAATATTTATTAATCGGTGCTATTTTCCTAACACGATATTCACAAGATTGAATTTTATAATTTAAAATAATAAATCTGTATGAGGTAAGCGAAAATTCCCGATGCATAATTCAACTTTTAAAAAAATTTAACGGCCATACTTGAATATTTTAATATGATTATATAGAAAAATGATACTGGAAAAGAAAACATCTATAATGTTAGCTCCACATTAATTATTAAATGAAATCAAATCTACTAACATCTTGCTTCAATAGACATTATTATAAATGAAAGGTTATCTATCAACTCTTGAATCAATCATCACCAACCATTGCTCAACCATTTTTTTTTCAATTAAACTAAAATATTTTTTCATTCTTATATAGGAAAAAAAATGCTTTGGTGCCTTGTTCCAATAATAATCTTGGTTTCACAGTGTCTCATGGAAACTATGGCAATGGCTGCAGCAACCAACTTGAACACAGATCAAGCTGAACTTTTGAAACTAAAGATTTAATAACTCAGGACGCTGAAAATGTCTTGACATCCAATTGGTCAATCACTAGCTCACCCTGCAACTGGTATGGCATCTCATGTGCTGCACAGCATAAAAGAGTAACATCCTTGAATCTTACAAACTTGGGTCCTCAAGGCAGGATTCCTCCAGACCTTGGAAATCTCTCATTCTTGAGATCATTTAGACTTGATGGCAACAAATTCCATGGAAGTCTGCCAAAAGAATTGTCCTATTTAAGGAGACTGAGATTCATCAACTTTGGTGACAACAACTTCAATGGAGATTTTCCATTTTGGCTTGCAAATTTGACTTCAATTCAATCCTTGAATCTTTACAATAACAGCTTCTCTGGCTCAATCCCATTTGAGCTTGGTGTTAATCTTGGTAGATTAAGGGTGCTCAACTTGCAGTATAACAACCTTTCAGGACCAATACCTTTGAGCATCTTCAACATGTCCTCTCTGGAAGTTCTTGCCTTGACATCCAACAGGTTCTCTGGTGGTCAGCCAGGTGAAGTTTGCCATCAATTTCAAATGCTTGGAGCATTGTACTTGTCAATAAATGAGTTAAATGGAGAAATTCCATCAAGCTTAGGAAAGTGTAGAAACCTTCAGACGTTATCCTTATCATTCAATGGTTTCACAGGAAGCATTCCAAAAGATATTGGAAACTTGACTACCCTCCAGGAACTATTTCTGGGTCCAAATTACCTTACAGGTAAATGTAGTCTAGTTTTTTACTACATTTTTTTTCTATTGTGCTTTTATGTTGATCAATTATATTCATTTATAGAATCTTTGTGCTTGTTTCAATGTAAATTTTTGTATAGTAATTAAGTTAGGGTGGTTGGCATTGTGACAGGTGCAATACCACATGAACTGGGTCATCTAAACAATCTAAATGTCTTAAGCATAGGAAGTAGCAATTTAAATGGCTACATTCCACCCACAATCTCCAATCTCTCAATGGTAAGTTTCTTTGATGTTTCTGAGAATAAACTTTCAGGCCCTCTTCCATCAATTATATACCTTCCAAGTCTGGAGATTATATCTCTAGCGAGCAATAATTTAAGTGGAACAATCCCAGCTTCCATTTCCAATTCTTTTAAACTCACTATCCTCTATTTGTTCAACAACTCTTTTTCTGGTCTTATTCCTGATACCCTTGGCAACCTGAGAATGCTCCAGAGACTTGATGTTTCTTTCGATAATCTTACCGCTAATTCGAGGTTTTTCTCGTCCTTGACAAGCTGCACATTTCTGGATACCTTACAACTTTCTGTGAATCCATTGAATGTTGTTCTTCCAGATTCCATTGGGAATATGTCAACTCTGCAATATTGGATTGTAGGATCTTGCAATATCAAAGGCAGAATTCCATTGCAGGTTGGTAACTTGAGCACTGTAATACAGATGGAACTTTCAGAAAATGAATTGACAGGATCCATTTCACCTGCATTTGGAAGGTTGACACAACTTCAGGGATTATCTATCTCTAAGAACAAGCTGCAAGGAACCATCCCTGATGATATCTGCCATTTAAAAAATTTGAATTACTTGTGGCTAAATGACAATGAGCTTTCAGGACAGGTATTCACATGCTTGCCAAATTTAATTTCTCTGAAACAACTTTACTTGCAGAAAAACAATCCATCTTCCACTATTCCCCTATCACTTTGGAGCCTTACATATCTACTGCAACTAAACTTGAGTTCAAATTCTCTAACTGGCTCTCTCCCTTTAGATATTGGGAATTTAAAGGTCCTAACAGACTTGGATTTATCAAGAAATCAGATATCAGGAACAATTCCAAGTAGCATTGGGGGGCTTAAAGATTTACAAGAACTTTCCTTGTCAGAAAATGGTTTCCAAGGCCAGATTCCAGAATCATTTGGAAACTTGGTAAGCTTGGTATCCTTGGATCTATCATCGAACAATCTCTCTGGGTCGATTCCCAAGTCGTTGGAGGCACTTTCGAACCTCAGATCTTTCAATGTCTCTTGGAATAGATTGCAGGGTGAAATCCCAAGTGGAGGACCTTTTGGAAACTTCTCTGGTGAATCATTCAAGTCCAACGGTGCATTGTGTGGTTCACTGAGGTTCCAAGTCCCACCATGTAAAACTAGTTCTCCTGAAAAGTCGAAGTCAGCTAGTGTCCGTTTGCTGAAATATATTTTACCACCTATAGCATCTCTAACTTTGATTGTCGCATTCTCTATCATCTTCATCAGAAGCCGAAAGAAAAGGAACTTGATTGTCAAAAACCAAGAAGATTTATTACCTCTCCCAACATGGCCGAGAATTTCTTTTCTCCAACTTCAAAAGGCAACAGATGGATTTAGTGAGTACAACTTACTTGGCACAAGGAGTTTTGGCTCGGTGTATAAAGGCTCCTTATCAGATGGAACAACAGTGGCTTTTAAGGTTTTCAATTTGCAGGTGGAAGGAGTACTGAAGAGCTTCGATACTGAATGCGAACTAATGCGTAATGTTCACCATTGAAAGCTTATCAAAGTCATAAGCAGTTGCAGCAACTTGGAATTCAAGGCCTTGATACTTGAGTACACGTCAAATGGGAGCCTAGAAAAATGGTTGTATTCTCACAATCATTTCTCGGATATCCCACAGAGGTTGAACATTATGATTGATGTTGCCTCAGGTCTGGAATATCTCCATAGTTATTCAACACCGATAATCCACTGTGATTTAAAGCAGAACAACGTCCTACTAGATAATGATATGGTAGCACATGTTGGTGATTTTGGCATTGCCAAGCACTTGGCTGGAGAAGATAGCTTGACTGAGACATTGACATTAGCTACCATTGGATACATGGCACCAGGTGATGTTTCATTATATGATTTCCTGCACCAAATATCTACCTTAAAACATTAATCAGATTGTTTACTGACAAGCTAAAACTTAAAATGCAGAATACGGTCAGGCTGGTATTGTTTCTGCAAGAAGTGATGTGTATAGTTTTGGCATTTTAATGATGGAAATTTTCACTCGAAAGACGCCAACAAATGAAATGTTTACCGCAGAGATGAGCTTGAAGCAGTGGGTGAAAAATTCATTTCCTGATGCAGTGACTCAAGTTGTGGACCCCAATTTATTGGAGGAGAATGAACTTCTTATTGCTAAAATGGAATGCGTGTCGTCCATTTTGAGTTTGGCATTAGATTGCTGTGCAGATTTACCTGAAGAAAGGGTGAACATGAAAGTTGTCCTCTCCACACTTGAAAAGATCAAAACACAGTTTTTGAAGCATGTTTTCAACTAGTAAAATAAGACTGGGCTACTCTCTTTTTTGTATGTTTTTAATTAGTGAAAGTTTTTTTTTATTCAAATCTCACTAGCCTAAAAAAAGAAATTAAAAAGAGATGGGATTATTCATTTCTATTATATAAGAAAAGAAAAGGTATCCGTGTCTGAATTTTTATTTATACGTATGTGATGTAATGTAAGTAGTGTAATTGCTTATTTGCACAAGAGATAAGTTATTTGTGGATTCTGATGAGGCTAATATTAACCATTATATGTAATAACATTACTCACAGAACAAAAAGCACCAAGAATAGAATGAATTGTGCATTATGTATTTGTGTAAATAATAACATCCATGACTAAATGCCTCAGCAACATAGCTGGGCATCTTCACACAACATACTTCACTTTGCATAAAAATTAGTCCAGAATTTCCAGGGTACAGAGATTTTTGTTTTCCTAGATTAATACGCGCTAAGGCTAGACGAATAATACATTTTTCAAGGACTGCATAACTTAATTCCCACCGCCACCAAAGAGGTAACCAAGGGACGATCCACCACCAGGTGCAGCGTGAACCTTGGTGGATGGCCGATCCTGCACCACAATAATGAAACCAATTGAATCAGTGTCATAGTGAATTCACTCTGCAAAAAGTTAGAGAAAATAATATGTGTATGTGAATCGACTGAAATTGCAATATGAAGAGGCAGAAGAGAATCAAAATATCAAAAATGACATCTTATTATGTAGTTATCTGGGTCAGTTTGTGATGTCTCAGAATTGCTTAAAATGTCTCAGACTTGCTGCAAAGGCAATGACCTTGACCAGTTCATATTCAGTAGAAGTGCAACTAACTAAATTTTAAGCTCATTATGGCATGTCAAATGCCTATATTTTATGCATCAATAGTCATGGAACTAAATTTTCCTGCAAGGTGGAAAATTCATATTAAGCTTCACGAAAACTACCAAGTAATGTTGCAACTAGAGCCAGTTCTCCCCTCATATATTGCTGCAACTACCATTGCATATAACTTTAAGTTTAGTCTGTTTCATGTCGAACAAACTAAACTACTCCCTCCTAGGTAAAACAAGCTTATGATGATAATCAAAATAATGGGTTATATGGACAATTCTATCCTTGATTCAGATCACATATATGTAAAACTGAATGATGGTTCATACCGTAATAAAGTTACCACAGTTCTGCCCCTCTGACCGATGATAATTGTTAGTAAGATTTCCATGGATGCCTGCGGGAATTTCCTTGTTTACTGTTGGTGAAGCAACAGCAGGTTCTGGAGAAGGGCTATTGTTTGCATCTTGTCCCACACTTTTAGCAGCTGGAGAATTGTTGGTCACACTTTTAGCAACTGGAGAATTATTAGTAGGCTCCCCGTTACCAAATAGGTAACCCAAGGAACTTTGTCCGCCACCAGCACTAACTCCACGGCCCATTTTGTATTGCCGTTTTTCAATACAAATTAAGTGAAGTACCTGCACAGAACTAATTGGCATTTAGCCAGATTCATGATTCTAGAAAAGAACCGGGGAAATGCAGACCAAAAAAAAAAAAGAAAGCTTTTATGATCATTGATCATTCACCTACAAACCACAATAGTTATCACTGAATCTTAATGGTTAAAGTGTTGCAAAATTAAAAAACACAAATATAGTATTTATGTCAGTGACGCAAAGTAAGGACTGGGAATTCTTGAACAAGCTTAAATTAATTACTCAGGTCTAACAAATCATTTGTGCGCCTGCTGATATCAGGAAACATAAAAGAAATATGCACAAGTGTTCTGTTCACCTAAGTAGCTAAATACTGTGATGGGCCCTTAGCAGCAGGGCAAAGGGTTTGCTTGGTTTTCCAAGTTTATATTTGAATCACATCAAAATTACAATCTTACACATTGTTATGACAAAGACATCTATTGTCAAGCAACGTTCACTTGAATTCTCAATCATTTGACGACAGAAGCATAGTACATCAATGGAAAAGCACCAGCAAGCAAGATACCAGTGATACATATATCTATTTGTTTATCATTAATCCTAAAACCAAACAAATTAACTACTAACAGTAACAGCAAGATTTATCATTTTGTTGTTTTCCAAGCAACCAATAACATAATTCTGACTATTAAGAATCCATCAAATTACAGTTCAGAATCTGGATAACCCTTATAAAGCTTCTAAGAACTCCGCTAACATGCAACAAAATGTCCAAAAACAAACTGATAAATGCATAGACAGAGAAATAGGATCTCATACAGCCAACAATTAACAAGAAAACTAAATATCAAAGCAAGGCATTGTTTCACTACCAAATTCCTGTCCGCAAGCAAACAACAAAGCAAATCCAAAATGCAAATTGCTGAAAGGTAATCAAAGAACACGAAAGGCATATAAAGAATGAAGAAAATATATAAACATGAACGTAAAAAGAAAAGGAATATGAGCAAACACCTCAAAGATTATACAATGCAGTACTAGAAAATCCAAGAATTGGATCTAAAGATTAAATCTTTATGCAGAGATAAGAAAAGGGCATGCATTTAATTACCTAAATATTCTCTTTCTTGGAAGAAAAATTTGAAGCAAGTGCAAGATAAAACAGAAAGAAAGAGAATGAGAAGCTAGCAAAAGCAATAAGACTATATATAGAAAAAAAAATAATACTAGTAATAAATAAATAAATAAAAGGGTAGGAGTAATAAAAATAAGATTAGATATATATATATTTTTTATGGTGAGTATATATAATAATATTATTATTATTACAACACCAAATCTAAATATAGAATATTATGTCAAGTTAGGAAAAATAATAGAAATAAATAAAACAGAAAAGAAAATGACATAGGGGAAGTGAGCTGGCTTTTGTTGTTGGTTTCTTTAAAGGGTTAAGGTGCATTTAGACCCCTTATGTTTGCCTCTAGGAGCAGATATGCCCTTCATGTTCTTTTTGGCTCAAATAGCTTGAAAATTCATTGAACCAGCACATATAAGCCCCCCCACTAACCAGGGATAAAACAATCGTTAAAATAAGTTTATGTGGCCATTTTTTTATTTTACTAATAAAAAAAGGGGGGCTCAAAAATTTATTTTAAGAGCTGTCCAGAGTCTGACGACCTGTTCTTTCTTTTTCTTAAGATGAGAGAAAACGACATTATTTATTCACCAAAACAAAGAAAACGACACTCAGCATCTAAAATCCTATCACGATCATCTCCACATCCACCTCCATCGTAATTATATCTGCCCCCACCACCATATCCACTTTAGTCATGGCCACTACTACCTTACCATCACAACCACCTTTGTATCCCAATTGCATCCTTCATCGACGAGACTAAACTTCGTTAGTGGTGATGTTACCGTCGTCAAAATTATGATGGTGCATAGCTTCAATTGCATCTCTCATTTGACATTTCGCTGCTGAAGTAACGAATCTAGACTCATGAGATCTACCAGTTTCGTGATGATTAATCTTCGATTTGAGGATCTCGTCGTAGGGGACAAATGCATCCGCTAGTGCTTTATTGGTGGTGGCCTAAGCAAGCCTCCGGGGAAGCATCGATCTTTTCTCAGCATCGATATTTGGGTCTAAGTTTTCTACTTTACCAACCATCGAAAGAACCCAAAAGTGAGGCCTAATTTATGTGCAAAATCTGGCAATCGTTTTTTTTTGTTGGCACATAAATGCCGATATATGAAACAGACCTCGCTGCTACAATCCTCACATCATGTCTAGATACATGATATGCACTTCGTCTTATCTTTCAAAAGCTTCTTGTATTGCTTATGAAGTGTGAAAATAATTAATGTCCAATAATTCTTGAATGGGTCTGATTTAAAGTGTTACATAGGATATTCCTAAGCAAGAAATTATTAGATTTGCTAATATTGTTTCTGATAAACATGTTGCAACACGCTGAGCTAAAATTGCATCTTCAAAATTATCTGCTGAAATTTCCTCTACACATTGGAGACCGAATAAGTAAGGTTAGCAAGTACAAGCCTTCTTCATCTCTCTTTTCCAATCTCTTCTTTTTTCCTCTCTTGTGCTTGTAGCAGCAGCAGGGGGTACTTGAGTTGTTGATGCTGATGAAAATTTTTCATGTTTTTGTTAATGCTACCGCTGCCCTTGATTTTTTCCCCCTTCTAATCCAATGTAAAATATGAGAATTATTAGCCTGGTGTTGTTCTATCAGTAGATGCTTGAAGATTAGATTATCCTTTGATCTTTTATGGATGGGTGAGAGAGTGAATTTGGGAGTGTTAAAGAAGAGTTTAAGTGTGTGTTTGGATAGTTGGATTTGGATTTGGATTTGGATTTCAAATCCTTGTATTTCAAATCCTTAGATTTTAAATCTACAGATTTAGAATCCATTGTTTGAATGAATTAAGTATTTGAAATCCTAAATTTCAATTTTTTTGTTTGGATGATTTAAGTATTTGAAATCCTAAATTTTAAATTCATTATTTAGATAAATAAATAATTAACAATAAATTTGGATTTACAATTAAATACAAAATAACT
>CANYLF011850165.1:0-10326 GCA_948193215.1 Bocquillonia castaneifolia | reverse complement strand
TTATCAAAATAGTTTCTCTTATTTTTATTATTAATAAAATTTTAGGGTTTAAATTTTTTTATTAAATTATTAATTAATTTGAGTATTATTTATTTTACTTTTTTATATAAATATAGTGTAAAATCATGTAAAAATTAATAAAAGTTAAAATTGGGTAAAAATAAAAATTATAAAATCAGAGAAATAAAACAGTAAATTTTAAATATATGTTAAGGGGGTAACTGTAAAGTATAAATATAAGTCAAGGGGTAAGTGTATATTATTTTTCTTCTTAATGGTGAAACATAATGAAGGGGGTTAATAGTTATACAGGGTAAAACCTAAGGGGGTAAAAATATAATATATAAAACTCAGAGGGAAATATGGGTTAAACCTCAGGGGGCAATCATATTTCACCATAATTAAAATACATACTTTACTTTCTTGCTCATATGCATTTCTCAAAATAGAAATGGAAAGAACAATAAAAATTACTAAAAAATAAGACGGGAAGTTAAATCTTAGTTAGATATTAATGGGTTTATTTCAATAACTACGCTTTGCAAAATCCAATTATCTTCTTTGTTTTTTTCAATAACTAAACTTTGCAAAATCCAATCATCTTCTTTTAGATAAGAAGATAGAATTGAAAAATAGAGAAGAAATGCAATCAATAAAAAGAATCCAAATGGGAACAAAGAGGCTAATTTGGATTTATCAAGAAAGCTAATTAATATCATAGTTAAAAGAGTTATTTTCTCAAATAATACACTATATGTTATACAACAAATAAACCCCCGAATTTGAATTGAAAAGCATCAAGACTCGTATGGTGAGTTGTAGCCACTTGAAGTAATTGCAGGACTTGATGAATCTGAGGTACTAAAACCTTTATGGGGGCTGTTGCTTCCTTTACCAAATAAATTGGACACCGAATTATATAAATCTTTGAAAATTCTCTCCTTCGCTTGACCTCTTCTTGGGGGAAGAGTTTGATTATGTTGTTGATGTTGGTGGTGGTGGTGTTTGGTGGGTGTAGATGGTGCAAGTTTCATTTTCTTGAAAATGTTGAAGAAACAGAGCAAAAACAGAGAGAAGTGAGAAACAGAGGAGTTATTGTTAACAATCTTCAATTTCTCATTCATCACTCAACCATTTTAAGCGTATAATATACTATTTTAAAGATCTTATGAAATAGTTTACAAATCAATAATTTATTACTCAATTATCCAATTTAATCAATAAATTATCATACCTCAAAATATGAAAAAACTCATTTTTCCTAACAATTTTTCCAACACAAATTACTATTATTAATTATATGGTAATTGAGAAACAGAGGCTTGGTGCTAATAATCTTGGAATGAAAAGAGTGCAAAGAGAAAATGAAACTGAAGAGAAGTTTATGGAAATGGGTATACAAAAGCTCTGGAATGAAATGGAGGGTATTACTATTATAAGGAGTGTGGAAGATTTTTTAAGAAATGGAGTGGTAGAGGTGTAAACAGGGGACCTAAATTAAGACTGGATCAAGGTCAGAAAGAAAGGGAAGAGAGGGAAGTAGAGAGAGAGAGAAAAACAATGAAAATTGTGTGATTTTGTGATTGTGAAGCGCAGACAACGGAGTGAAAGGTACATATAGAAGGGATGGTGTGAACAGGGGAAGATCTGCCGTGCCTGCCTGGCAAGATTTGAAAGGTAAGTTACTGTCGACAGGTGTGGAGTTTGGGTTCGCAAATATTTCTACACATGGCTCCACCGGTCCAGGCCAGCATATTTCTTACTATAAAAAAAAGGCCTCAAATTTGGGATAAAACGTTGAAAGAATGCAGCAGGTGAAATCAGGTGTAGGTGGTCGTGCGTTGCGGAGTGTGAATGTGGAATTCCACAGCTGAGTTGGATCTCTTGGCCACATGCCACTGCAAGAGCAAAACTAGGCTTACTGGACCACCAAATTTTCACGTCTTTAGTATCAACTCAAAACTGTACGTATTGTTTTGTAGCTATACTTCTTTATTATTATTATTATTATTATAGACTTTTTATCACACACACACACAAAATCAAGTGAAAGTAAAGATTCTTAACCCATTATTTTATTTTTATAATTTTGTGAATTTTTATAAATTTTTAACGTATTTTTTTTATTTATTTATGATATAATTGGTTCACATTAATTTATAAACATATTATTTGTAATTAAAAATTATACATGTGTGTGTAATATAAATATAAATACAAATATAAATAAATACATAAGACTATATTCAATGAATAATTAATTAATATAAATGTAGCTAAATGATTTTATAGAAAATTGTGTTAAATGAATAATTTCACATTTATTAAATAATTAACTATCATAAACTTAACTGAATGAATTTACTAAAAATTGTGTAAATAAAAAAAATATTCATTAAAAATAGTTACAATAAAAATTTAATTATAAGCTATTTTTAAGAAGTATGTCAATAGAAATTTAATTATATGACTTATTAAAAGTAAATATATATTATTTTGAAATTATTTTTTTTGCTATGAGTAACAATAAAATAAATTAAGATTACATATGTAGAAGAAGCAAGTGATCAAAGATGTATATTTTTATTAATTTTTTAAAAAAATAAAAGTTGCCAAGAACAATATGATAATTGAAATTTATGTGATTTTTTTAATGTAATTGACCAATTATTAATTTATATTTTAATTGAGTTTTAAAGAATATTAAGAAATTATTATTTTATTCATTTAGCAAAATTATTGTTCTGATAGATTGAAACAAATTGGAACTATTAATCAAAATTATTAATTATCGAATATTGTTTAACCAAAATTTTGATGTAGTAATCTGTTGAATTTAATTTGGTATATATCCCAGGTTCAATTTAGAGCTATTTTGAATGACATTGAAATGTCATTGTTGAGAGTTTGAAACTGTTCAAAAATTTATCTATAACAAAACTCCTCATGAGAAAACGGTAGTCTAAAATAAAATAAACTGTAATTGGGTCATTTAAATTTGTATAAAGTGAATTAAGAATACTCAATAAAAAAAAAAGTGAATTAAGAATAAGACATAAATAATTAATTAATCAAAGCAAGAAAGGAGGAAACCAATGGTTGTTCAAGAAATCAAGGAAACTAGAGGCCACTCATTTCCATGATCCATCCACAGTTGCACCTGTCCCATTTATAACTGGTCTTAGTTTCTTCTCAACTCCACCCTTCTGCACTCCAATATTCTAAAAAAATTTAACTTAATTAAGTTAGAGTACTTCTTTAATGAATCTATTCAATTGCAATAAACCTAAGTACTAAGTACTAGGTGTATATTGTCTCTAAAGATCCAGTTCGAAGATCGGAACAGTTCTATTCAACCTGAAAATATTGGTTGAAATTCCCTCATCTAAATTTTTAAAAAAAAAATTATCCAAGTTAGATAATTATCCCGCACATTTAATCCAATCAATATGAAGGTCTCAGATTTGAACTGTACTCTCTTGAATTAAAAAGAAAAAAAAAAATCTATGGAGGACGTCCATCATCCTTAATGGCTCACAACCCATCTACATGATCTGGGTGAAAGATTCTGTTTAAGTCATTATTAAGTAGTTACTTGTGAGAAGTTGGTCCGAAATCTTTGAAGCTGATATGATACCGAGTATCAAGTTGGCGACAAGTAGACAAGCCATGAAATGAAAGTTTAAAGAAAAGGGTAAAAGACGAAAAGTGTTTCAAAGTCTAAACCAACTTGGAAAACCCTGAAAGGCTACAAAATTTCCCATCCTGGAGGAGGAGTGTTCTGTATTTCACTTCCCACTATTCGGTCCTACATTGAATTAAAGGACCACTTGTCATGTCACTATTCTTTTCTTGGAATTGTTACATTACATTCTCTGTATCTCTAGTCAGAACATTTCAGGTTGCAATTAAGTTTCAATTAGATGTAAAATCAATCTTCCAAGAAGCCAGGCCATAGCATTTGATAAGAAATTTCACAAAACATTTCAGATCCTACTTCTCAAATGCATCACCTACAAACTTTGGGCTTAACCTAACAATATATGCACATATATTTACATATAAGAAACAAGTCCCACTAATTTATTGTTAAATAGAATAAGGAATAAGCACAAGTAATTAACATCAAAATGTAAATATAATTGGAGGATTAGATGAGACACAAACAATAGAGGCAAATTAAATTAAAATTCATTGCCATCAAACATATATAGTACAACAAGTTGATATACAAAGCCAAAGACAACCGAAGACGGACAAAGGATACCCATTTCCAATCATGCCATCATCTCCCAATATATAAAAAAAAAAACACTATAGGAAATGACACAAGTAGGAAAGGATTTTCTTGTTTCTTCTCTTGAATTGCCCTCAAGACAAAATAAGAAACTGAAATTCATATCTAAAAGGACCCAATAAGCTAAAACAAAACAAACATTTTGTAGCAGACAAGACTAGTAGTAGTAGTAGAAGCGTCATACTCTTGCAAGAACTTGACTAAATATAAGCCAAGCAAGAGCATTACTAACCTATATTAATTCCTGCTAATAACTGTGTAAAACTTCTCAGTTAGTGCAGGAAACATTCTATTCACAACACATGCTAAAACTTCTTGAAAGAAAAAGGCTAAATAGTAGAACCAAAGCTTCTTGGACAAAGGCTAAAAAAGGATATGTGAATAACTCAGTTGTTGATTACTGAGTTGTAAGATTTAGATAATCATATGATTATCAAGATTATGCATCTGAACTGTAGGAGCTCAGTGGTGGGGTGGCAGCGGTAGAAGAAGAAGAATTGCCACCATCTCCTCTGTTTTCTCTGTAGGACTTCAGAGTTTCCTCTACTTTGGAGATCATCGAGGCCACGGTTTTCTTAAAGCCTTCAAAAATTTGAGCTTTGATTTGGCCCCTTTTCGGTGGAAGACTTGTTTTCTTCCGTTTTGGAGAGGGAGACGAAGAAATATGCGATGACATCACTTAAAGCTGAATGATCTGAAAACAGAGCAAACACAGAGTAGAGAAAAACAGAGCATCAAAATAGATTAATGGAAAAGAAAATTAATGAAACAAAGAGCAGATTTAATCATTGATCTTATGAAGAAACTCTTGTAAAAGATAATTTTCGTGAATAACTAAAAAATACAAAAGAATTAAAGTCCGGTTACTCTGTAAAACAGCAGACAACATGCAGGGTCTCTCTGCTCAATTTAGTAACCGAACAAAAGTAAATTAAACAAATACAAATAAAATAATGTACAGCAAGTTTTACAAATAAATAAAAACAAAAATATTAAAAGGAGGAAGAATGAGCCCCGAAAGGGGATGGGATTGAGGGGTGTTGGGTGGAAGGTAAAGGGATGAACGGATAAAATGAAGGTGAATAGGGTACATTTATAGAAAAATTCTTGCATACAGATAGTTCACTATTCATCTTTTTTTTTCTAGGCAAAACACATTTCAAGGTTTATGTTCTTTTATTTTTTTTTTTTCATATTAAGTAAGATTGAGTTATTGTACTTTTATTTTTTTGACATTTAGTCTCTGTAACTAAAAGAGCAGTTATAGATGAACTAAATGTCAAAAAAAATACAGGAAGTTAATGTTTAAAAAAAATATAAGGACTCAATGTAAAAAAAAAGTACAGAGACGCAAAAATACATTTTCCAAGTAGATAATACTAAATAATAAATCAAGTTTTTAAAAGTAAACTTTTAATTTTACACTTCACAATTGAAAGCATAAAAAATTAATACATTTTAAATAATTTTATAAAATTTATTATTTTTTTAGTTGTCATTAGCATATTAATTGAAAAAAATTATAGAAATAGATATAAAACATTTTTTTATATAATATGTATTTAAAGTTTTTTTTAATTGATATTGCATACGGTGTATTTTAAATCCTTTGAATCCAAACTAGTCCACTATAAGGGAACTGATACCCAGTTGTGACCCATTTGAGTCTCTTGTCCTCTCCCAGTAAAGGCGAGACTCGAACTCGAGACCTCCCCCTAAAACTAGAAGAACGTTGTCATTTACATCAACCTTCATTAGTTGTATTTAAAGATGGAAAATACATCTCTAATTTTTAAATTATATAAATAATTTTAAAATATACTTGCATATTAAAAATCATTAACCTATAATCACTTGATGTTAATATTTATACGTTTTTTATTATCATTATTTTTATTTTTAAAAAATAAAACTCTAATTGGTTTAATTCTAATAACATTTATTTTATTTTATATTATACCTCTATGTATTTTTTTTTAAACTTTACAATAACTTTATTAATAAAAAAGAGCCTTTAAATACCCATGGGGCGTGGTTTAAG
Source organism: Bocquillonia castaneifolia (assembly GCA_948193215.1). Lineage (NCBI taxonomy): Eukaryota > Viridiplantae > Streptophyta > Magnoliopsida > Malpighiales > Euphorbiaceae > Bocquillonia > Bocquillonia castaneifolia. The sequence goes on along the minus strand of CANYLF011850165.1, from coordinate 3,988 downwards.
TGGTAAAACTATTTGTGCTTGCAGGCTATACGCATGGAGATCGAGAGTTCAATCCTTAGGCCCGCATGGAGAGAGTGTGCTTCCAAATGGAACTCACTCAACCGAAATTAGTCGGGCTCCAAATAGGGCTCCGAATACCTATGATAACAACAATTATAAAAAAAAAAAAGAACATTTAATTTAATTAGTTTAATTTTTTTACTTTTATGTTTTATTTATATAAATTTTTTATTACCATTTTATGAATTTCTAATTCATATGAATACATTTATGTCATTGTATTACGATAAAAATACATTTGCTATTTAAAATTGATATAATTTTTTTAAAATAATTATGTTCAATCTATTATATGGTAATTTTATACCACAAGTCTTTAATATATTTTTGTATCATATACATAATATTTACTTCAAAATTGATTTTAATTTCTTATTTAGATCAAATTTTTATATAAGCTAACGAAGTATTTTAGGTCCTATACTTTTATTTTGACATTAGGTCCTTATACAATAATTTTTAAGATTGAGTCCCTGTATTTTTATTTTTTGACATTTAGTCCATCTATAACTGCTCAGTTAGTTACAGGGACTAAATGTCAAATAAATAAAAGTATAGGGACTCAATCTTAACAGATAAAAATACAAGATCTCAATGTGGAAAAAGATAAAAGTACAGTGACCTAGAATTGCATTTTGCCTTTTTTTTTTGATGTGTTGTAAAAATAATAGCCTATTTGTCATTTTTATTTTTTAAGATGTTTGTTTTGGAAGAATTTTTTTTAAGATGCTAATTATTTCATTAATTGTCTTATATATTTTAATTAATTATGACACATTTAAAAAAAATTCTTTGAAGCCATGCAACCTCCCGTCACCTCCATCTAAAACCTTAAATCTTCAAACCCTAACAACCATCATTCTTATGGCAAGCCACCCTAAAACACAAGCCAAAAACATCATTCACAACCCCACCCAAACCCTAAACTTGCCACAGTTATCTATTTTGAGGACTTCCCAAATTCTTGGGATGTTAATGTTATCTTGGATACTTTCAAAAAGTATAACATTCATGGTTCAGTGATTTTGGCTAGGAAAAAAAATATTTGAAGATTGAATTTTGGATTTCTACATCTCTCTAGGCAGTCCAATCCCTTCTATATGATAAAGGGGATTAGCTAGGAGAATGAAAGCTTTTATTGCTAGACATCCATAATCTTTTATTAATGAAACCTATAATCAGACTAATACTCATCCTAATTCTACAGTTCTGGTTAAAAGGCCTTTGCCACAAATCCAAAAAGATGGATGTTCATATGCTGAGGTAAGTGAAGGGAAGGAGGAGAAGATTGAATCAATCAATTACTTGCCCAAAGAGAAACTTGCATGGCTAGAGAGTTCTGTAGTCATTAGAGCTAAAGAGATTAGATACCTGTTCAAGGCAAAAATTATCCTTGCTAATCATGAAATTGACTGCAATTTGATTTCTTTTCTGGGTGACAGACATCTCTTACTTTCTTTCCAATCTGTTGATGCAAGGTATTCTTTTCTGAAAGATCATCATCCTAGTTTCGTTGATTTTTTTTTGACGTGATTAAAGATTAAAGCCTTTCACATTTATTAAGAAACGTCTAGTGTGGCTGAGAGTTCTCGTGATTCCTGTAAAGTACTGGGCGCGATCAATTTTTGAGGTTATAAGAGGGAAGTTTGGAGAGGTTATGAAGGTCCACCCTTCTATGTATGTTCATGATAGGCTAGACAAAGGCTTGGTTCTAGTTTCTACCAAATTAATTCACTGCTCAAACTTGTTTCAAATCACATGTGAAGATTGTATCTTCAAGGTGGATGCCCCTGAGATCGACTATCCAATTATTTTTTAGGAAATTGAAGACTTTTATTTTAACAGTTTTCAGAATTCTGAGAGGATAAATGGCACTCTCTTGCCATTATAGGTCAGAAAGTCTCCATTGCATAAGGAGAATGATGTGGATAGGGATAACGATGCTGGGCAGACTGTTGGCATTACGACGGGCATTTACAGTTTGATAGGAATGATGTCCCTACATGGCATGGTAAGACTAATGGCTTTTCTTCATAGAACTTTACTAAAGTTTGGCACTCTATTTATTTGCATCCTGAATAACCTTTTAAAGAAATTTGGTCCTCTTTAGCATTGCCTAGGATCAAATTTTTTTCTTGCTTAGACGCATACCATGTCAAACTTTTTTGGTGGATAGAGGAATTCCTCTTTTATATGGGAGATACTGTAACCTTGTGCATGGATAGAGAATAAGATGTGGAACATAGTCTTCTTTTATGTCCTACTGTTTGGATCATTTGGAATTGGTTTTTGAAAAAAATAGGTCTCTAGGGCTATGCCACGATCTATCTGAGTATTCATTATCTCATGGTTTGATTTGTTTAAGCATCATCACTATGATCCTCTTTGGAATCTACTGTGTCTCATCATCATGTGATACATTTGAAAAAATCGGAATCATAGAGTTTTTAATAAACATTCTCGTTCCAAATGTATTCTTGACTCGGTTCGTAACCTTAAGTGGCGAAAACATTAGAGCGCCTGCCACTTCTTGTGGCTTAATAAATTCATAATTACCTATAAAAAATTATGACATGTTTGATAAATTGAATTAAATGAACTTTTCAGTTAAGACTTTCATTTTTTGTATAAAAGTATTTTAGTAAGGTCGTATAATTTTATTATTCTAAAACTATTTTTAAAATACTATGCAAATAAAAATATATAGGGATAATAGTCTTATCTATCCTAACCTTTACTCCAAATTTCAAAAATATCCTAACCTTTCAAAAGTTTCAGTTTGCTCCACCATCTTTTCGATTTGTTCCAAATCTATCCTGGGGTTTGTTTTTTCTTACATGGCACATCCACATGGCATAAAAATTGACAGATGGCCACAAACCCAAAACGCACCGTATGGAGGTGGCCATTTTGCCCTTCAACCCTTAAAACAACGTCGTTTCAAGGAATAAGGGTTATTTCCCTTAAAGCCTCAAACGGCGCCGTTTGCAGCAATAGGAGTTATTTTCATCGATGAGGGCAGAAGACCCTTTCGTCCTTGTCTTCACTTTCATTCTCACCCCATCACTAATCCTTTTAGATTTGATTCTCTGATTTCTGAAAAATGCTTGAGCTTAAGTCACACTAGATGGTACAATAGAACACGACAAATTCATTCAGATTTGTTGAAAAGAAAAGAAAAATCAACATGACGAAAGGGAAGATAGTACAAAAAGGGACAAATCAAAAGGGGAAAAATCAAAAGAGGTTAGTTTATTTTGCTTCTTATCGTTTTGTCTTTCTTGTCGGCATATTTACATTATTTTATTTTTAATGTGATGAGAATCTAATTAGGGATTTAATCACAACTTATACTATTAGTGCTTTAATAAAAAAATTAGTGATTTTGTATTATACAATGTTGTTGGGTATTTGTTTATGATTATTTTGGATTTTGTATCATACAATGCTTTTGGATTTTGTATTATACTAATTTAAGGTTTTACACCATGAAAGGTTGTGAATTAAATGAACATAGTACTTTTGACGCTCGTTTTCTTTTGGGGTTCTTGGATTGTTAAGGTTTTGATTCTGCTTTTAATGATTTTAAGGGCAATAATAGTCTTCTATACTGTTATGTTGGTTGGTTTTCCTTGATTAATTTATAGTAATCTAAAATATACAGAAATCTAAATTTTTTTTCTTTGATTGATTTTACAATAATCTGAAATTAGATATGTGTTATTAGATTTGTGATTTTACAGTAATCTTATTTAATTTTCATTGTTTTTTTTGCTCAGAATTACAATTGAATTTCACTATGGAGGAAAATTTGATATTACGAGTCAAGTGAAGTATGTTGGTAGAACACACATCATGCTTCGTAATATAAGTTCTTTATCCATGGATGATATTATTAAGTTGGTGAAAGGGTAGGGGTATAATCACT
>CANYLF011847178.1:0-11874 GCA_948193215.1 Bocquillonia castaneifolia | reverse complement strand
AGTAAGCTATTTTAACAAATATGTTAATTGAAAATTTAATTATATGACTGATTAAAAATTAATATATTATTTTAAATTTATTTTTCTATAAATAACAATAAAATATTATAAATACTTACTAAACACATTTTCTTTTATACTTTTTATAATGTAAATTTAATTTATTGATAGTTTTAACTGATGAAAATAATTAAATTTATATATTTATATTCAAGGGAAGACCAGATTGAATAAAATTAATTTAAAAAATAGTCAAATATATAAAACTTATATTTTATTTATAATCAAGGTGAGATCAGATCGAGTAAAAATTAAACTTTTCAGAATTATCAATTAATTTCACAATTTTTTATTTCAAAATCAATATATATATATAATTAGAAATTTTATAAATGAAATAAAATTTAGAAACATCCGAGTGAAGCTCGAAAATTCACCTAGTTATGTATATCTTTTTAAATACTTTAAATATTGTTTTATCATTATAAAAACATTTTTTTTACTCCTATTTTTTTTCCAATTGCATTGATATTACCAAAAAAATTCAATTAAATTGTAACAAATTTTATTAAGTTAAAAAGAATTTCTCAATTATAAGATATAAAATTTCACATAAAGTTAATTAATTATATCAAATATGTTGTAATATATAAAATTTTATTTACTATAAATTGATTTAAAAATATGATATTTTATTATGTCTTTTTAATTAAATTTATTCTACAAAATAAAAAATAAAAAATTTTAATATTAGAAAATTTTAAAATATAATTTATTAAAATTTATTCTACTAAATAAAACATATAAAATTATAATACTAAAAAATATAAAAATTTCAGGATTTATTAATAGTTTTATTTTTATTGATTGAAGGGTGTAAATGTACCAACTTTTTGATTTTGAGAACCTGATTGAGTTGAGTCAAAGAGGCATAAAAAAACCTTTGGTCAAAAGTTTAAGGGCTTATTTGGCCTTTTACCTAATTTAATCTTTAATTTTATATACACATACACACAATATATTTTACACATTTTTTTTATATTTTCATACAATCTTAAATGTTTTTTTTGTTTTTATAAATATATTTAATGATTTTTTAATATATGAGTATATAAAAATATAATAATTATTATTATTATAAAAAACATTTTAAAATTAAAAAATAAATTGAAAATCGATCGAACCATTTAAAGTTAATATGTTTTTTTTTCGTAAGTGTAATCGTCATATTGAATTATGGAATAAAAAATGTTTTTTTTTTTTAAGTTGGGCAAGATACTTGGCATTCAAAATATTATCCCATATATTTAGTGGTTCAACAAAAATATAATAATGTCCCATGATTTGGAATTATAGTCAGCTGGTGTGTTTAATTCTTCTATTTTTTTAAGTTGGGCAAGATACTTGGCATTCAAAATAATATCCCATATGTTTAGTGGTTCAACAAAAATATAATAATGTCCCGTGATTTGGAATTATAGTCAACCGGTGTGTTTAATTCTTCTAAAAAAATAACAATTGGTTGGCAAATTTATGGTCTGAAGTACTGGTGTGAGCAATGAGGACACCAAATTGTATCTTTGTAGAGAAGGAAACGTTTTTTTACGGCTAAAGATATCAAAAACCTTTGCATTGTCTCTATTTAAACGGTACCGTTTTTAAGACTTTGTTTTAATTAAAATAATGATGACAGCGGTTGCCATCAGTAGCAGGGAAAGGCTGCAATTAAGGCAGCAGCAAATTTCGCTTCACACACACATATATATAATCGACCGGTTGAATCAGTTGGTTTGATTTACCCGGTTAAATTAGTAAAATCAGTGATCCAATTAAAAGATGGGTTTGATGTACGGTTCAATTTTCAAACATTATTATATATATATATATAACCTTCAAGGAAAAAGTGGATAAATAATTTAAAATAGCGGTCTATTGTAAGTGGCGGACTCAACTCAAAGCTAAAAGTAAGCTACATGTCCTCTCAAAAAAAAAAAAAGGAAAAAAAGCTAAAGCTACGTGAGGGTAAAAAAGGAAAGAAAAAGTTTAATGGCCATATCAATTCTCATTTACTCTAATTCCTACCTTCTTAGTTCTTTACCGCCATTTCCAATGAACACACTCCAATTTGAGCACCATTCCCCCTACTTGGATAGCTCTCATCTCATTTCTAGTGTTAATTTTTTAAAATTATGTATAAGTTGAGAGAGATTTGCATTTGAAATTTGAAAGTTTTGGAGATTTTTCTTAGATTTATAGCTATCTGAATCTCAAATAAAAAAATCAAACATTCCCATCGTGTTAAAGGGATAAAAAGTAGTTGAAAATGATTTTTTTTAAAACTTGAAGTGGTCGTTTTCCGGTGAAGTCATCTTAATAATTTAGAACCGAAGTCAACCGATTTTCTTGGTTCACTCCGATTTTCCAGATTCTCACCGGTTTTAAAGATTTTTAAAAACCGGACCTGTTACTGGTTCCCGGGTACTCCGATCTGGTTTTAAAAACATTGCATTATATATCATCACAAAGAAACAATTCCATGAACCACTCGAACCTAAATCACTACAAATTCATGCACATATTCGGCCCTCAGAAGGTAGACGAGAGACATGGCGGTTATGTAAAGGTCTGCATACATCCTTTGTTCGTACTGGTGCTTCTTATGCTTATTCAACTTAGCCATATGCTTCCAAAATGAGACAGACCAACTAGCGTTAATCTCCAAAAATGCCATACAAAAAGATCCATTTCAAGTCTTGAATTCTTGGAACAATTCCAAGCATTTATGTTTTTGGCATGGCATTACATGTAGTAGGCGACATCTTGATAGAGTGGTAGCCTTGAACCTCGATTTTAAAGGCTTGGTGGGAACACTTTCACCCCATACTGGAAATCTCTCCTTCCTCAAAAGCATCAATTTCAAAAACAATAGTTTCTCTGGTCAAATCCCACAGGAGATCGGTCGTCTGCAGCGTCTTAAATATATATATCTTAGCAACAATTCATTCCAAGGTAGCATACCTACGAACTTATCCTATTGCTCTAATCTTATGGTGCTAAATTTGGTAGATAACAATCTGGTGGGGAAAAATACCTAAGGCGCTTGGATCTTTACCAAAACTAGGTAATCTAGCCTTGGGAAAAAAAAAACCTTATAGGAACTATACCTCCTTCAATTATGAATCTTTCATCTCTTTGACAAATCTCTTTAATGGAAAATAGCTTGCAAGGACAGATCCCAGAGGAGATCTCTCGACTTGGGCACTTGGAATATTTGTTTTTTCATGAAAATAATCTTATTGGTGAGATTCTGCGTGGCCTTTTCAACATCTCTAGCATTCAATATTTATCAATGAGCTTTAACCGACTACATGGCAACATTCCCTCTGATATAGGCGCAACTCTTCCCAAGCTATCACAATTTTCAGTAAATTTCAACAAACTAACTGGATCTGTACCTAATTCATTTTCAAATGCTTCCGCCCTTATTGAAATGGGTGTTTCTATAAACAATTTTTCTCGGTTATTTCCCAAAGACCTTGGAAAGTTGAAGCAGCTTTTGTATTTAGATTTTTCTTCTAATCAGCTCAAAAGATGACATTGGTTTCAACGAGTCTCTAACTAATTGCTCCAGTTTAAGAGCCTTTGACATCTGATCCAATTTTTTCCAAGTAACACACATGTAATTTATCTTTTGCAAACTAGTCCAACTATCTGTTGTTAGACTAATACTTTGACTATGATCATGCAAAAAAGCTTTCAATTTCAACCTCTCATCTAAATACAATTGGTAATAATCTCTTGTAACAGTCCATCTAGATGGCATTTTAAATCTAGGGCATGCAACAGTCATTAATCTCTTAAACCCCAAACCCTCTACAAACCTAAAGGGCAACTCATCAACAATAATCATAAATGCTACTGCATCCCTAACAGCTTCTTATGAAAATTTCCATGTACCTAAACTACCCATCCCATCATTGTCACCCTCATTGACTTTTGCAGTAGGTTGAAAAACAAGGAGTTGTTGCCTAGTTTCTAAACTGTAGGGATTACTTTTAGAAGCAAGGATATGTGCTTTCAGTGAACTAGTGCCATTTTTTCCAGATTCAGCTTGATACACTTGACCACAATACATACATTTAGCCTCTATAGTATGACCATGTTGATCATCTACATGGTGAAAATAATCCCAAACCTTTGACCTTTTTGCCATTGCCTTTCTTTTTCTTTCTGCGGGTTGAGGACAAGTTGCATTTGCAACTGCTGCTTGGGGCTAAGATGAGCCCTCTGCAGTAGTTTAAGTTGCAAGAGTTTGAGTATGGACTGCATTAGGATTAGGATTAGGAGTGGAACTGACAATAGTATCGTTATCAGTCCCCATTTCCACTTCGTTTGACATCTGCAATTAATCACGATTTAATGTCAGTAAACTGTAAATACATAAAAAGTGAAACAAAAAAAATAAAACGAGTGATCTGTTAAGTACCTTAATGCAACAGGCCCCTCTTTAAAATGCAGATGGCAATTAATTTCACCAAAAAAAGAGATCAACATGTTATGAACAAAAGAAAAACTGTTCGAATAAAAAATTTAAGTCTTAAGGCAAGGGAAAACAAACAAAACAGAAACCAAATAAACAAACATCTACCTATAGCAATTGATCTCTTGTGCACCCACAACGTTAGGCTTCCACTAATTTAAGTTATTTTCAGTTTTCCATACGCAATCAAAGAATTAAAAAGCTTCCACCTTTCAAACAAAATTAAAAATAACAAGAATTATGACAAAAATCAAAGCAACATTTCAATTACCAAATAATTAATAAAACATAACAACCAACAGGCCCATAATTACCATAATTCCAGTAGCAAAAAATAGTAAAAACAAAAAAATTAATAAAAAACAGAAAGCAAGAATAAAATAAAGAAATAATTTTTTAAGAAAACCAAGTAAAGTTGACAAATTAATACAAAAAATTCCACAAGTAACAATTTTTAGTAGGCAGTAACAACAAAATAAGTAATTTAAAATATACAAAACAAACAAAACACAAAAAAAAAATAAAAACTCAGCAACAATTCCAATACCAAAAAATAAATCAAAAGTCTATAAATAATTCCAGTAGCGACAAAATATTAAAGAAAAAATTTTAAAAAATAAGAAGATAAAAACAAAAAAACAAAATATAAAAAAAACCAAGCAAAAATCCAGTAGGTAGAGGTTAATATAAAATCCATAAATAATCACAGTAGCCGAAAAATATTAAGAAAAATTTTAAAAAACACAAACAGATAAACAAAAATACAAAAAAAAAACCCAGCAAAAATTCAAACTGGCAGAGATAATGAAAAAAATTAAAAAACACATTCCAAGCAACAAATCCAGTAGCAAAAAAATAATGAAAAAATTAAAAAGATATATATATACATACCTTAAAGATTTAAACCAAAGACTAAAACTTCCTAATCTTCACTTTGCTTCCACCTATATCCATAAGGATTTCAAAAAAATAAGCAGAAAGTTAGAAGATCTTAAAAGAACCAAAACAAAAGCACACTGATCTAAAGAAAAACAAAAGAAGAAAAATACATAAAATAAAAAAAATTGTACCTTTTCGATATTTTATATGGAAGAAATTTACATCTACTGATTTTTAATCTTCATTAACTAATAAAATAGCCAAAAAACGAAGAAAAATCTCAGATCAAGTTCAAACAATAAAAAATAAAAAGAGAATCTCAAATCTTCAAATAAAAAACTGGATATTTACCTTTAAAGAATGAAAGTTCTACATTTTGAAAGATGTTGAACTTCTGGTGAAGCTTTTAAAAGGAATGGGAGGATGATGATGGCTAAGTATTTATCTACATCAAGGTCACTGAGAGCGAGAAGAGAGAACTAAGAAGTGATTAAGGAAGAGAGAACAAATTAATTAGAAGAGAGAACAGAAGATTTAGAGTTAGGGTTTGTTGGTTTGAGAGGGAGAGGGAGAGGAAGAGAAACCGTCTCGGTTTCTCGAGAAAGAGACAAAGAAGTTAGAGAGAGGGGGCGTCTGAGTGAATGAGAGGAGAGGAGAGTGTCTTTTAGGGTTAGGGTAAATTAGTGTTAGTATATATACACTGCACACACAAAGTCATTTAGGCAGACACACACAGGACGTCGTTTAGGTTAGGATATATATATATATATATATATATATATATATATATATATATATATAAAATTTATTTATTATTATTATATATATTTATTTGGTGAAATCGGTTTTTACGGTTTTAAAAATTTCAAACCGAACCGAAAACCGAAAACCTATATATATATATATATATATATAATTTTTATTTATTATTATTATTATATATATTTATTTGGTGAAATCGATTTTTACGGTTTTAAAAATTTCAAACCGAACCGAAAACCGAAAACTTAAATACCCTAAAAAGAGAATCGAACTGAACCGTTTGAACTAAACAACCGAACCAAATAATTAAATTTGGTTCGGTCCGATCCGGTTTAAACGGTTCGGCCGGTTTCTGCACAGCCCTACTTACTAGCTTATTAAGTTGTTGAATTACACTTCGTTGCGCTTGTTTGTTCACATAAACTTTAATTTACATTTGTATTTGTCAATCTCGGATTGAAGGACCAATTACCTAGCTAATAGCTCTCCATTGTAGTGGCTTAACCAAGCATCATCTACTAGCTAATTGAACTGTTGATCAAATTTCTTTATGCTTGTTTGTCTAAATAAACTTTAGTTTACATTTTTTTTATGTTGTCAAATTAAGTATAAGAGGACTCTTCAGTTTGTATTATTTCAATTCTTAATAAATAAACAAAATTAATAAAGATGACTTAAGTTGCGTAGAATCACTGGAAAAGGTAAAAAAAAAAATAGGCCTTGCTTATATATGTTGATATTGTAAAATGTAAAGGGAAATCTTATGTTCCTTTGATTTTGAAGGTTAACGTGAAGGATTGGTTGAAATTTAAAAAACGATTTTTTTATTATTGTATTACTTGCTTGAATAACTGCAATAAATGGGTTATTGATATCCCCCATATATACTATGTGTTACTAAAAAATTAACTTATAGGGCTGATAGATATCTGCCATGCACCATAGTCAAGCTGACTCACACAATTTAAGATGTAATTAAAATTAAAAATTTATTAAAGTTATATTTATATAAATAATTTTTCCTTTTAATAGTATTCCATTACTCTCCAAGTCTCCATATATATTAATATACACACATGCCCACACCCACCCTATGCAACTTAGTCCAAGACGGCTCCCCATACTTTCTCTGTATACCCTTATATTATTTTAGTTTTACTCGGTGATAAATAGATTTTTACCTCCACTGATAAATAGGTCTTTGCCCGACTGAAAATAAGTCATTATATTTATTATTTTATATTATTTCACATGACTTTGATTTTTTTTTTATCTTTTAATCTTTTCCTATTGAAAAATTTTTCTCCACTCATTTATTATTTTTATCTACTATCTCTTTTAAAATTCTATATGATCACATTTTTTTCCTTAAAAATTATGGTCATTTGAAAAAAAAAATTATATATCATTTATTTTTTATTTGTAAAACTGATATTGTTTTAATATAAATCTATATTTGATGCGGGTTGTGTAAGTATACACAATCGAACAAGTAATATAATAATAAGTCAAGTATCGTTACCACAGAGACTCAGAATCAATTGCAATTTTTATTATTCTAGCCTAATTAAATAGAAAAAAACTATAATTATTAGAGAATTAAAGCTGAAATAAACTAATTAAAATAAAGGTAAATAAATTCTAAAGGATTAAATAAATATTACTAGGCTCAAGTTTAGGTAGATTTTATTGATTCCCCCCTATTTAATCTAATCAAGTTTTCTATTTATGAAACTAGGTAAATTGCTTATAATCTATTCCTAGACTTATAAGACTGATTTTATTTATTAATTAAACCCTCTAATTAACTCATATTCCAAAGCAATTAATCTTGGAAAAATAGTTAATCAACAAAATTGTGAATTGCCACCTTAAAATGCCCTAAGCTTATTAACCTAATATTCCTATTCAAGTTAATAATCTTCGGTTTTGTTAATTGGAGCTCTTATATAATTCAACTTCTGAAGCAATTATATAATCTCAATTCATGAAAAATAATTCGCCAGAAAATTAATCGAGCATTAAAGTAAATTAACAAAATTCATAAATTTGGGAGAAAACTCGAATTAAATTAAATAGGGTTTAACATCAACTATATCATCCTATACTTGAAAGAATAAATTAGTTCTTGGTGAATGAAGGAAGAACACACAAACAAAAATTACAAGGAAGAAGAAACATGATAAAAGAAAATAAAAAACCCCTTTTTAATCTTGAGATCTTCAATCCTGGATCTTAAATCTTCCACTTCTAATCTTGCTTGAATGAAAGAAATTAATGTGTCTTTTTGAGAGAGAGAGAATTGCTACTTATTCTGCTGTAATTTGCTGTCTTTATATACCCATTTTTATGTTTTTTTTTTTTTTGGATTAGGGCTGAACTCCTTATTTTAAGCTGTTTTCGTTGCAACATGACCACAACACGGGTTAGCCAACCCGTGTCATGCCCATGTCACATCTTTTCCGTTTCCACGCGTGTTCTCATCTAGCCATTAGGTCTCATGACCTCGACATGACCTCAACATGACCTGGCTATCCCATGTTACAACCCATGTCAGGCATTTTTAGCTCCTTTTAACCTGATTTCAACTGAAATTCATAATTCGACCTAATAAACAAATAAACATCAAAATCACTAATTCTTAAAGCAAAATAACATTAAATATAGAGGATTTTGATTATAAAAAATATATAAAATTAACCCATATCAATATTCTTTCATTACTCTTTCATACAATCTTATTAAAATGATAACTACTATAATTTTAATAATAAAATTTTATATTGTAGCCCAAATATAAGTAATCAGCTCCCAATAAATTAATTTAAGATTTTAATTTTAATTTTTTTGTAATATCTTAATTATACATATATAACTTTTATATTTTATTAATGCATTTAAAATAATATCGCTAAAAAGCAAATAATTAATTTTATATATTAAAAATAAATTTTATTGTAACAAAATTATATGAAAAGATTTTACCCCAACTAACATTATAATTTTATGGATCCGACACTGAACTTAGTCAAGCTATCCTCACTTTGATTTCACATAATTAATTAGATGTCTGGATCCTTTTTTCTCTAGGATGTAATTTTCTTTTTGGCCTCTTCTCAAGATCCTCCTAATAAAATTATGCCACTTATCAAAAAAAAAAAAAAACTTCTTGGGTGGGGAAGACTAAAAATTATGTTAAAGTTTCAAATTTTAAAATTTTTAAAATTTGTAAACATACTTATGACCAACATCGATCTTAAAATTAGAATTATCTGCATAATTTCTCATAAAATAATAAAAAGAAATCATAGGTTTAAAAAAGTAATGAAATAAAAGGTAAAATCAAATGATTCTTTCCAAAGTAAAAGTGAGGAACTAACAAAGGAAATAAAACTAGAAGGACTAAAGTCACTCGATCGGTTGACAAATGCATAAGTTCTAAAAATTATACTTATTGACAATTTAATTACTCATGAAGTTACTACTTGAAAAGTATTAATTTATTTAGTTTATTAGTAAATTAACTTTTTTAAAATTGATTTTTTTATTATTAACAAGTCCATTGATATTAATATTTATATCCTTCCTAAATAACAAAAAAGGTAATTATTGTTATTTTCTATATATTATACTGTCACTAACTAATCATTTACATAGATAAGTAGAAATTAAAAGTGAAAGACATTAAGTAATTGGACATTCTACTTCTCAAAAAGTAAGGTATGTAAGATGAACAAAGCCAAATAATTTAACTTAAGCCCTGTTTGGCACCTTTTAAAAAAATTTATACTTTCCATCTCTACTTATCCTAGCCAAACAAGAACTTAACCCCTGTTTGGCACTTTTTTTTTTAATTTTTTTTTGAACTTTTCAGTTTTAGAAATTATTATCAGATAAAAGTAAATAAATATTCCATCCGTCCCACAAAACTTATTTAATTTGACCACCTTTTGATGTCGTAAAAAAATTGCTAAATTTTAATACAATGATACATGTGAAAGTTTCATTTCTTATTCTAATTGAAGAATAAAAATGAAAAAAATATAAGACATTAATTTATTGCTTTTCTAAATCTTTGATAGAGCAACTTTTGTGGAGCGAAGGAGTTTTTTTTTTTTTTTAAGTAAATTTACAAAATGCAGTTTTTGGAAAAAAAAAATTAATCAAATAATAAATTAATAAAAAAGCTTTTTTTTTTTTACCTCAAACAACAATCCTATAGCTATAAGAAGTTGTTGGCAATGCCATGCAACAAGTCAAGCTAACTTCTTGGGTGGGAAAGACTCCAAAAATCCAAGTCAACCCATCCAGGTCCTCGATTCATTTGTTGCAGTCCGGTCCAGCAAAGAGCAAGGTCTTTGGTGAAAATGAAGTAAACAACGTAATTAGTTAGTCCCTACCTACAAGCTTATGGGTTCGGAGATGAATGCTACATCTTCAGATTTCGTGCTTCAAAAGAAATATCAGACCTAACTTCAAATATTTCAATTCAAATTTAATTCATTAATAAATTAGTTGGGGAAAATAAACTAATTGCAATTAATGTATCTATATATATTTTAAATTATGAAAAAAAGGGTGAACTGACAGATTTGTTCGTAAGCCGCATAATTTTGAGAACTATATATGTTATCACTAATGTTTAAAATGATTTTCCATAAAAGGACTAAATTTTATTATATAATGATCAAAATATAAATGTTGAACAGATAAAACCTGTTAAGTTTGCTTCTTTTCATAACTGCATGCGACCCAGATGTGTACTTTGAAATTTTTATTGATTATCTGATTAACACCGCCATATGACAATGACCAAAGTATGTTCATCCGATGTACCAAAACAATGTAAATTAAATGAAGCTTTGAGAGTTACCTAGAGGAAATTAAATAATTTGAAAAAAAGAATTTATTCAATGATCAATAATATTCAAAAAAAAAAAAGAAAAAGAAAAAAAACACTATGGGCTTGTTTGGTGAGCTGTAATGGACCTTTTATTGTAATCGGGAATCCAATACAGGGTCCATTCCCTTGTTTGGATAGGTAAACTAATTTAGTTGTAATGCATTCCCTAACACATCAGTATTCATCAATACATTCAATCACGTATTTCTTAATCCAATAAAATCAAGGTATTTTTCATTACATTTGTCTCTGATCTTTTTTTCCTTTATTTTTTAGTACCATTTCTCTCTTTTCCCAAATTACATTCATCTTCCCCAAATTAAACCCTAATTTTCAAATTTAAATTTTTCTCCCAAATTAAACTTTTCACATTGAAATCTTTCTCCCAGATTCGTAAACACCATTTCTATATTGCTACCTGAACCATGACTGCCACTCCACCGGAAAACACCACTTCTTGGCTGCCAAATACATCCCTTGTCTCTCCAATTATTTCACAGAGCCTTTCATATCCACCATCACCTTGTAATTTCCTCACAAAGTCACCATCGATTTTCCCTACTGCTTCCTTTACTTGGCGCACTAAACCACACAATTCTGCATTCTCTGGTGTGCATATTGCAGCTGCTAGAGGATGAAGTTTCCCGGTGAACATTTATAAGTAATGAAATTGTTCCTCTTATATCTCTTGATCTCTTAATATTGAGCATTGCACTTTGGTGACTGGGTGAAATTTGTGATGAATATTCTTCTGAGCTGATTGGTCTAGGTTCTTGGCATAAGAGTTTAT
>CANYLF011847154.1:0-13882 GCA_948193215.1 Bocquillonia castaneifolia | reverse complement strand
ATTCAAAAATTTCGTTTGGGTGATTTTTGGTTCACAACGATCGTTGCACTATTCACAACGATCGTTGCTGTTTAGCAACGAGCTCGTTGTTATTTTCCCACGAGCTCGTATACCTTACTGGAATTTTTGGCCATTTTCGTGAATTTCACAACGATCACTGTTCATTCACAACGATCGTTGTACATTTGACAACGATCGTTGCTCAATTAACAACGATCGTTGTTACTCTCTGTTTTTTTGGAAAATTTGTTTTTTGGAAGGGAGTTTTAATTGAATTTTAATTTAAGATTAATTACTATTATTATATATTAATCCTTATTATATTGTGTTTAATTTCCCATTATGTTGTACTGGTTTCGGGTCATTTCAGCTATTCCCAGTATTTTCAGTAGAAGGTGATTGAATCTCAATTTATGAGCCTGTTCCATTTTTTTTTTAATAAGTGATGCAGGAAATCACTGAGATATTATATTTTTCTCCTCATTATAGATTAAGTGCCATGAAATATATGAATTTTTTTAAAAAAATAAATCTTTTGAGTTTTAATCTGATGCAAATTTTAAAGTTATTTTTCTTGTACCTTCATAAGAAGAAATCCAAGAGAAAATCTTTGTTCAAATAAGAACGTGCAAAAAAAATCAATTAGAAGTTAGTTGGCAATGTAGTATTTTATTATCATGTACTGTCACAATACTTGCCATGATTCATGAACAGGTCAAAATTAAGGACCATAAGTCAAAGAAACTTTTAAGTTTTCTACTGACCTTTTATTATTAATCTAATTATACCATATTGCAAATCTGACATGTTCTTTAGTAATTTATCTAAATTTCATTGCACAAATAATTTAATAAATATATATATGCATGATGTGCATAAACTCATAAGTGTTGAATGAAGTCTTCTCAAGAATTTTATTTACTCTTCTGTTAAGATAGAATAAAATAAAAAATTTACTCTTCAGTTAAGATAGAATAAAATAAAGAAAAAAATTAAATTTAGAAAAAAAAAATAGAGACTCATACTAACAGCAGGGGTTTGCATTCAGTTTGAAACAAACCGAACCAAAATTTCTTTAACTCTCCGAATGAATCAAATTGAATTGTATTGAGGTTGCAAAAAGTTCAATTGAACAAATGATTAGGTTTTTTTTGTAAAAAGTTAGTTTTGTTAAATTTTGAACCAAATCTTTTTGTTTAAATCAATCTGAATAAATAAATAAGTTTTGGTTCTTAGAACCCCAACCGAACTAAATTGATGGATTTGGTTTGGTTTGATTCGGTTTGATTATTGCCTGCCCCTACTAGTAGTTAGGATATCATTCTCACTCTGCCATTATTAGGACAAAGCCTAACAGCATTCTCTTCTTAACGTACAAAAGCATCAAATTGATCATAGTGGTGGCCAAAATGCTGCTAAAATTGGGTGTAAATTAAAGAAGGATAAAGTCTCCAGTGCTTTGGTAAGGATAGTTTGCTTCTACATTTATTCACAATTTTTGAGACTTCAATGTGGCAACCCCTCAAAAGGGGTCCCCATAGTAGTAGTAAATTTGCTACTTTGTATTCATTTATATGTACACATACGGAGCCTTCATTTCCATACAGATCAATAACGCAAATAAATCTCCTCATAAATGGGGAAATTTGACCATCCAAAATCGTAATCATGAGGTGGAACCTTCTTGCTCAACAAAAGAAAATTGAACTTAATTAGTAGGGTAAATTTTTTTTTTTTTTTTTTAAAAAGAAAATTGTTAATAATAAAGTAGGAAGAGACAATGTCTGCAAAAGTTGGGAAATAATAGTGTATGTAAAACAATGCAGCTAGGTAAAGAAGAGAAAGAGAGAAGAAAATTGGAGAAATCACATGGGTTTTGTCTTTAGGAATTGGGAAGACTTTTAAGTTTTACCCCTTCTCGTGCCTTGCTGTAATGATGGTTCCACACACAAAGTTTTTGCCTTAAACGATGCAAATTGCAAAGTGCAAACCCACCTCCCAATTCCTAACTTAACCCCTGAGTTGGGGTTTTTGCTGATGTGTTTGATTTTTCAAGTTTATTCCGCATTTCTTACGTCTTTAAAGACTAGATTGGTTGAACCGAAAACCGGTAACCAATTCAATCCAAATAAAACTCAAAAATTAAAAACCGGTCAAGCTAAAGTTTGAACCGTTAAATTGGTCAAAAAGCAGATTATCATTAGAAAAACTACAAAAATTAGAATAAAAATAAAAGAAATATCTTTTTAAGTATTAGTCAGACCACCAATTGAATCAGTCCAATTAGTTAAAACACTGTTCTTGATTATGATACCATGTAATCTACAGTATTCTAGCTACTGGCTGGATAGTGGATACAGGCAAGTTGTTGAATAAAAAATAATAGTAACAATATAATTAATAAAATTGATAATGAGCCCCCACAAGGAAGGCCAGTCAAGAAAAGGTGATAATGGGAAAAAAAAAAAAAAAAGAGACTGCTAACAGACTTTCCAACATCCAACCCCAGATGCTGTCAAGCACAACGTAAAAGAGAAGACAGTTACATAGAAACAGGGGCACTAACAGAACCAAAGCATATATAAATATCCAGTAAACAAAACAAAACATAGCCCACTATTAAATATTTGAATGACTAATATTCATTAAAATTATATACACCAAATAACCAAAGGAGTTATAAAAGCTGTGTTAAAAAGAAAAATGCTTTCAACTATGGAATCATGAAGGATAAAATGAGGTAAGACTGTAAGAGTAATACTGAATAGGAAGAAAGATGGTATAGTTATTTCTGATACTTATATTCAGTACAAGTAGTAGTAGTATATTAAATTAGAGCTGATCAACCATTACACTGTTCACATCCTTCAAGAAATTATATGTCCACAATAACTAACATGTCAACAAATTTGCACAAAATTTTGTAATTGCAGCTAAGGAAGGTAATTCATGTCACCTACCTTTCCATCTTTTCATCATATGAATAAAATTTTTCATTTCCTTCAACATTTAGAAACAGCTTTTACATCAAATTTAGCAACCAACCACACAAAAACAGTAAAAAACTCACAAACAGAAAGCTAACAAACTAGACAATGGAGTTAAATTCATGTTGACAAGTAGCAGTTTCCCTTCTTGCTGCTTCTGCCTCTGTATGCATTCAAGGAAAAAACATTAAAACTGTAAAAAAAAAAAGGTTAATGGCTCTGCTGGGTTAAAGCTTCACCACCTTCCTTGAGGCATGGAAGGTAAACTAAAAATTAACCTCCATTTGCTCTATCCCTAAATGGAAAACTGAGCTCCAACTCCCTAGTTGGTTTTCTGTATTTGAGAGTATAAAGATTCATCCAGGCCTTAGTTTAAACCTGTGAATGATTATGCTCTATTTACAGATTAACAGAGGCATATATCCCAAAGTCCCAAAAAAATGACTTAAGTCCTACTTTGCCACTTCTAATGGGGTTAGTTTGATTAAAACTAGCTTAGAGGTATAAACAATTGTCCTAATTCAATACTACCCTTCTTAGTTAGACCTCCATCTTCCATATCATGTTATCGATGCAGTTATCATGATCTTTCTCTAGTGCTGCAACTTTTGCCCTATGTGCTGCTAATGCCATTGCACTTTTTCCTCTTTCATCCTGAGGGAGCTCACAGGCTTCACCAATGGATCCTGATCTTAAGTCTGCCGGGGGAATAAAACAGTCTAGAGAAAGACCTGGAACATTAAATGCAACCTCTTCAATGGTCCAAGCTTCCTCCATCTTTGTCTTTGTATGACTCATAGCCACCTCACCAAATCTGTAAAGAGTCACTACAGAGCGACCCGAGTGGGCAATCATGATTCCTTCAACAGGTCTGTAATCATCAAGGAATGAATTGATTGTGGTTTCCCAGTAAACTGCATCACCGCCATTGGATTGGATGCGAGTCAGATGTGAATCCTCCATATGAACAAGCAGTCCAGTCTTTTGGCTGAAGTACCCAAACAGAACATGCCTTATTATTTCAGCAGGGCCTTCACTCCTAGCCTTGAGTGTCTCAGGATCAGCACACAGCTTTAGGATAAAGCAATCCTCACCATCCATCTTCTTCTCTCCAATGCACCTTGCATCAGCAAACATACTGGCTGTAGTTCTTGGATCAAGACCCTGAAATAGTAAGAAGGTTAAATGTACAGCAGTAAGCAAGCAATTAACATCAAAAAGTAAGGGTAAAGTAAAATAACAGCCGGCAAAAAAATATTCACCTGAAGTGCACGACGCAAGGGTCTAACAGGGCCTTTTGCAGTATGAGCACCAAGCCATGGTGTGTGCCTCCAAACAAGTTTCCCATTACAACCAGCATGAACCTTACTACCCCCAACAGCAAGCTCAACATACCACATATCAGGATTCATCTGCCACAGCACAAATCCACCAGACTCCACACCCCTAGAACCATTCCTGTTCTTCACTACCTTAGTTGGTGTTTCAAATTCTGAAGCTATCATTTTAAGCTTTCCCATTGCATATGCATTTCTAATAGAATTCTGCAACTTCTGCCCGCCAGAGGCTGCTGTATATTGCTGCAGTATGTACTGAGCTGAGGAAGTTTCCTACAATAATACATCTTTTAGAAGATAAAATAATTTTAAGTTTTTTTATAATTTTTTTTCCTACTGAAATTTCAAGCAGTTGTGTAATGATTAATACGCAGAACAAGAAAAATGAGGCTTTCTGTCCATATTTGTAGAAAAGCCAAACATGGATTCTGCCAGCTAGCAAAATCCATTTCACGCTAATGAGCAAACAATTATCTGTTTTTATTCGGTGCATTTGTGATCTTTAAGTTGGCAAAGAAAACAAAAGGAAATGTTGAAATAAAACACACAAAAAAATAATTAATTCAACTTTCAAAATAATTTGAATAAGAAGGAATCAACCCTTTGTATTTTCTCACAAACCAAACAGAAAAACTAACCAGAAATAGAAAAGAAAACATAAGAAAAGGTAAAAAAATTACAACACCATAATCTATCATTCTACAAATACCATGATTCCCCAAGTATCCAATGACTTCACCAAAATCACACTCATTAAATATACCTTAGTAAAAAAAAGAAGGTTACAAATCTAAACTACCAAAAGTACCAACCATCCATATCCCCATTTTTATAAAGTGAGGAACTCCAAAAAAAAAAAAAAAAAGAAAATTTCTACTTTTAACAAACAAAACTCTCTACTATAAAACTCCATAATACCCACCTCAAATACACTAACATATCTGCATAAAAGCATTATGGAAGAAAAAAGAATCAACGGAATGAGTTAAAAAAAAAAGTTCCGAACTTTCACAAAGACCAATTTTTTTATCTCTACTTAAACCCTTCAAAAACTTGTTCTACCAGCCTAAAAAAAGATACCCAGTAAAGAAAAATTCGATTAGAACACATAAAAAGTAAAACTTTTATTGACAGAGATAAAAGAAAATGGAAACTTTAATAAAGAGAAGAGAGAGTAAATTACAATGGGAGTGTCTTTGATGCTTAAGTGAGGCAAAGGGTCCATAGTGCTAACATGAACAGGAGCTAAAGGTGCACCCATAACACCAAGTAACAATCTTAGATCAGACCTTCTATAAGCAACACTACTAACTGAAGGAGTTCTTAACAGCTGACCCTTCATCCAGTTACCCAAACCCGAACCCACAACCCGTTTTGACTCACTTTGACACCCATCTGGATCCGGACCTTCAATCAATGGCGTTAACGTTTCACCTACTAGTGGCCTTAAACTCCCTGATCTTGCTACTAATTGTTCAGGTTGTAACATGTACGGATTACAAAGTCCTCCTCCTCCACTACTCTTTTTTCTACGAAGTAAACCCGATATGGGTGAACCGGTTCGAGCGGGGCTATTTGCACGAGACCGAGACGGCGATAGACCACGAACTACCTCTTCTTTCAGAGCAGCAAAGAACCCTTGTTTTTTTTCCATTTTTGGAAATGGGTTTTGGTTTTTGAAGCAAAATATTGAGAAATACAGGAGATTGATCAACTGGGTAATTTAGTGTTGTTTGGTTCGGTTTGGTTTTTTTTCTGGGTTCGTTTTGGTTTTTAGAGAATGTGAAAGGGTGAGAGAAGTAGGGAATGAGAGTAGGAGAAGTAGTAGTAATAGGTAGTTATGGTTAGAGAAGGGTTCTTCATAGAGGTGGAAAGTGGAGAGACAATAGTGGAGAAAAATGGTGCTTTTTTCTACTTACAAAAATGGTGATTTTTAGTCAGTAGTGTGACTACTGAGTGAGTTGTTAGTGAGTGAGCATAGTATTTTGGGCTTTTGGTGTTTTTTAATAAGAGAGAGAGAGAGAGATTATAGAGAAAAAAAGGAAAGGGAGGGAAGTATGAAGTGAGGGTATGAGAGAAGGGTGATCATATTATAAAAAGAGAGAGATTGTGTAAGAGATAAGATACTTTACTCTCTTTTTTTATGAGATTATGATAATTTTATTTTTATTAGTTAAATTTTAAATGCTAATTATAGTAAATATATTTTGAGGTGAAAATAAAGAGAAAATAATAAAAAAATAATAGTAGTAAAATTATATGATTTTTTTACTTAAATATATTACTCTACTAATTGTTAATATATTTTTTATCCTTAATTTGATGGGTCAATACTCAGTAGAAAATCGAAGATTTTTTTAGTTAGGAAAAGAGATTTGAATTTAAAATTCTTATATCGATTATATATGAGGCATTAGATTATATATTATATATGAAGCAGTAAAACCTATATTAAGATTAGGTCGGTCTGTTGATTAAACTACTTATGTTTGAGCATGTATATCTTATAATAAAATTTATGAGCTTTCTAATGTATTAATGATGTATCATCCTTCGTATTTATGTATTTACCATGTGAGAGCTCAATTGTTTATCTAAATTTTTTATGTAAATAATTGAGTTGAACTAAACTATTTAAATGCTTAACTAAATTATTTTTTGTTTATACAAATTAAGCTCAATGAGATAAGTTAAGTCCAAATTTTAAACTAATAATAAATTAAAATGCAAAAATATTTAAATCTAATTCAGTTACATGTATTTACCTAGCTACCGATAAGCTAATATATATATATATATATATAAAACAAGGATAGTAAATAATGAATTTTATTTAATACAAAAAATGATGAATTTTATTAATATATTGAATGATTTATGATTGTAGTAATAAAACATGTCTTTTTTATAATTGCAAGTGATTTTATCCTTTTCTTAAAAGAATGTGATAAATTTACTATGTTGTGCATTTTCATGATAGTGAGTTATCATTGCTACAATAAAAGATGGGCTGTGATATAATGATCCCTTCTCTAAATTTTTTTACTACTCTGTATATTTGAGAATTTTGATAATTAATAGATTCCATTAGATCTCACAATGTGTTTTGACTAAAAATGCAAATAATGTTTGAAAATGCAAGAAATGTTAACTTTAATAAATAACTCAAATTCTACTAGAGTGAGAATTGATGATTGCTTGTCAATGTATTAGCTACTCTGCACGGATGGTTCGGTTCGGTTCAATTTAAAAAAATTTTAAATCATTCAGTTTTTGGTTTTAATTATTTAAAATTAAACTAATTCATTTAATTTAACAAACTAACGGTTCGGTTCATTAAAATTTTAATTTGGATCGGTTTAGTTTCGATCAGTTTATTTACTTATTTTAATTTTTAAATTTATATAAATACTTATCATATCTGTATATGTATGTATTTGTTATACATTTTATACTTTTACATATAATTAATATATTTTCACACACAAACACAAATAAATATACATATGTATATATATGTATGCATGTATTTAATGAATTAAAATATAAAAATAAAATATTTTAAAAAGGTAAAGTTTGAATTTCAGTTTTTTAAATAACGAAACCAAACCGTAAACCTAACATGAAATTTTCATAAATCACAAACTAAATTTTCTCTTATGGTTCGGTTTAACAAAACCAAATATAAAATTCGGTTTGGAATTTTAGTTTGGTTCGGTTTTGCTCACCCTTACTAGCTACAAAGAGTTTATGAATTCACCGTAAAATTTAAAATGATGATATTTAATGTCCCAAATTGGGATATCCCAATATAAATATTCTTATATTTTAATTAAATTTATTTAATTTTTTTAATATATACTGTTAATTAATTATCAACTTATGATGCATTCACCTTTTTACTTGTAAATTACATAAATATCTTTATTAGGAAATTAACAATTATCGGAAAAATAATTTAAATCACCCAAATAATTGTATAAAGTTATTTAAACCCTAATTATGTCCTAAAAATTTCCCTGAAAAATTATGTCCTAAAACTTGATTTAAAGGTTGTAATTTTCCTATAGGCCATATAAAAAGTGGACCCTAAACAAAGAAATGAAAGGATGTAATATAGCAATTGAGATTTGTTTTGACCAATTGATAATACTTTGACAGTTCACTAATCAGGCTTTGTGTGTGATTAACTGGTTATATTCCATAATAGTGTGCACGTGTGGCACGTGGGGTCACTCTGTATATTTTTTTCATTATTTCCTCTTTTACCAGACAAAATACCTGCCAACAGGAAAAGGCCAAAGTTAAATACATGAAATTATTAAAGAGAAAAGAAGGATTTTATTTAAACCAAAAACCAGCGGTTTGAGTAAAATGCAAGTTATATTTTTCTCCTTTTTTTGGCTGAAAAAAAATCTAAAATTATCATAAAAAAATCTAAAGGTATCTAAATATATTTCCCACTATTATCTAGCTGATTATCTATTTACTTACACTAGCCTAATCTCGTGATATATGCATGTTTTAAAAATCGGATTAGAAGTTAAATTGATGTCAAAACTAGGTAATGGTTTGAAGATTGGATCCATAAATTTGATCAAAATTAGTAACATAAATATGTTATTAAAACTAGATTGAAATTTTAATTCAAGCTATGTTTAACCAATTTGATCCACGTTTAATAATAATAGTTTACATTAATTATTATTTTTCACTCTTAATTGATTTGATCCACATTTAAATTATCTTAAAAAATCTAAAGGTTGCTATATATGTTTTCCACTATATATAGTTGACTGTATTTATTTACACTAACCTAATTTGGATATATAAACATGTTTAAAACCGGATTTAAAGTTGAATTGATGTCAAAATTAGGTAATGGTTTAAAGATTTGATCGTGATTTAACAAATTTGATCAAAATTAGTAATATAAATAAGTTATTAAAACTAGATCGAAAGTTTAATCTGCACTATGATGAGTCATGTTTAACTGATTTGATCCACATTATTATTTTCCACGTTTAATAACCAATTTAATCCACGTCTAAAATTATCATAAAAATCTAAAGGTTGCCAAAGTTAAATACATGAAATTATTAAAGAGAAACAAAGACCAGCGGTTTGAGTAAAATGCAAGTTAGATTTTTCTCTTTTTTTAGCTGAAAAATCTAAAATTATCATAAAAAAATCTAATGGTGTCTAAAAATATTTTCCACTATCATCTACCTGATTGTGTATTTATTTACACTAACCTAATTTGGTGATATATACATGTTTTTAAAATCGGATTAGAAGTTAAATTGATGTCTAAACTAGGTGATGGCTTGAAGATTGGATCCACATATTTGATCAAAAGTAGTAATATAAATATGTTATTAAAACTAGATTGAAAATTTAATTCGAGATATATTTAACCGATTTGATCCACGTTTAATAATAATAGTTTACATTATTATTTTTCACTTTTAACTGATTTGATCCACGTTTAATAATTGATTTGATCCATGTTTAAATTATCATAAAAAAAATCTAATGGTTGCTCTATATGTTTTCCACTGTATCTAGTTGACTGTGTATTTATTTACAGTAGCCTAATTTGGTGACATAAACACGTTTAAAACCGGATTTAAAATTTAATTGATGTCAAAACTAGGTAATGGTTTAAAGATTGGATCGTGATTTAACCAATTTGATCAAAATTAGTAATATAAATATGCTATTAAAACTAGATTGAAAATTTTATCCGTACTAGCTAAGGCGATTTGATCCACATTTAATAATGATGGTTCACACTATTATTTTCCATGTTTAATAACCAATTTAACCCACACCTAAAATTATCATAAAAATCACCAATCAGTGGACTGGTACTATCAATGTAGATAGGGGGTAAAAGATCTTGAGTTCGAGACCCACCCTTACCAAAATATCAACAAAATTATCATAAAAATCAAAAGGTTGCTATATATATTTATTTTGAGAGAACCAGGATAATATATTAATTCAACAGGTCAATAACAAATGGAGGTGGACTATCCCACCACTCCTTGCAACATGGCTCAGAAATTGAAGCTCTAGCAAGTCTATGAGCTATCAGGTTCGCAGATCGCCTAACAAAGCCAACATTAGTACGTTGGAAAGAACTAAGGATGTCCTTACAATCCAAAATAATAATACCAATAATGGATCTATCTAGGACTGGTTTCTGAATATCAGAAACTGTAATAAAAAGAATCCAACTCAATGTCAACAGCATCCATGTTACTATCCTTGAGCCATTTAAGTGCCTCCCTACAACTCATCACCTCCATGAGAGCTGAATCAAGAGAACACTGTAAACGACCCTTTTTTGCTGCCACAAAATTCCATCGTTGTCTCGGATGACAGCTCCATAGCCTGCAGCTCCTTGGTTCGAGAAGATAGCTCCATCAATGTTGCATTTGACACGGCCAGGACCTGGAGGAAACCATTGCACAGCTCCCTCAACCTACTACATGTTTGAATGAGGATTACGAAGCCTAGCTAATTGCCACTCCGAGAGGAAGTTCAACGCCTGCCTAACTACAACTGCTCTGGATGACGTCGGATTATTCCAAACCACACCATTTTAAAACTTCCAAATGCACCAAAGTACTATAGCAACTTTCTCCAGTTGGGACATATTCAAATTAGCCTTACATTGTTGCCACCATGAAACAGGATCATCAGCTCCTGTCTGAGACAAAATCAGACCTGCAGACATCCAGAAATCATTGACATAATCACACAATAGAAAAGTATGGATTGTTGTCTCAATCCCCCTTTTACAAATCGGGCACAAGTCATCATCAAGAATTTTTTTGCATTTCAGAGCACTCAAATTAAGAAGAATGTTTCTGCAAAACCTCCAAACAAGAGACTTGATTTTAGGAGGAATATTTAAATTCCAAATAGAAGACCAGGTCCCATCACCATGCAGTTCTCCATCCAAACTTTGACCTAGCCATCGATAAGCACTTTTAACAGAATAAATACCATTTTTCTCCCATCTCCAGTTTCACACATCTTCTCTATTAGAAAAAACTCAATGGTGTATTTAATATAGCAACCGCTTCATTATCAAGAAACAAATCATTCACAAGAGTAGTGTCCCAGCGCCTTGGTTGGGCTTGAATGAGATCGCTGACCAGCAGGTTTATTGGCCTTAGTGTCATCAATCCATTTTATTTTGAGTTTAACAACCCTTTATCTTTATTTAATAAAGTTTCTAATTGTGTAGGTTAACTACCAAGCTAGTTTTGGATGATTCCTGTAAATCGAGCTTGGGACCAAGGATATCGCTTCCGTGGCATTAAATCACACCTGCGATAGTAGGATCGCCATTGTGACCAACGACATATCTCGCCCACGAAATGGAGATCGCGCCCAGGATTTTTGGTGAAAACTTGGAAGACTTTTGTACACTTAGATCGCACCCACGATTTGAGAAACAGAAAGTCCTTTTTTGAAGGTTTCTCTGGTCACTGTGGTCGCACCCGCGATGTACTAAATCGCCCCCGTGATTTGGTCAAACAGAAAGCCATTCTCAAAGGGATCCTCTGCCTGGTCATTTCGCGCCCGCGATTGTCGATATCGCCCCCGCGACACTCAAGGAAGATTCTGAAAAACTAGCCGTTGGGAAGATTGCGCCGGTGACCATCAATCTCACGCCCGCGATCTGACAGATTTCAGTGCATTTAATACAAAAGTAACTAGACGTTAGAGACACCTTTAGGGTTGTTTCTAACAGCTAGTTTTAGGTATTTTGGCTATAAATACCCTTCACAAAAGTTCTTCAAACAAGAACATTAATTCTTTGATAGCCAAACTCTTGTAAATTTATTTCTCATCTTTGTAATTAGTTTTTGTTTGGTTTTAGGTAGCTAGAACTCTAGAGCATTTATTGCTTGGGTTGAGTGAATTAGTTATCCATTGTACTAGTGTTAATTCTTTGTGAGTTGAGGAAACACTAGGGTTGGTTGTGAGTTAACCATTTGTAAAACTCATTGTAAAGGTTTGGTGTTAACCTCTTGGAAACACTAGAGTTTATGAGTGAGCTTTGGGTAAAACTCATTGTAAAGGTTTGGGATAGCCTTGAAATCCCTTGTAACACTATTGTGGTTAATGGAACCCCAAAGAGATCTTTGGGAGAGTGGACGTAGAACAAGTTGGGTATGAACCACTATAAAATTCTTATGTGTTCATTCTACTTCATCTCCATTCTTTCTAAAATTTTTAATTCCGCACCAATTCACCCCCCCCCCCCCCCCTCGCCCCCCCTCTTTGTATTTCAGTTAGTATTAGAGCCTTATTGCTCATTAATACCTTAAGTGGGAGTAAAAGATCTTCAAGATGTCTATGGGTGAAAGTATTTCTAGTTTGAGACCTTACTTCGATGGAAGTAACTATCCTTATTGGAAGTTATGTATGCAATGCTATTTGGATAGTGACCAAATCGATGTTTGGGATCAAATCCTTGTAGAATGGACTCCACCAACTACAACAATAGGAGAGGTGACAACAAACCTTGATAGGAAGGACTGGGTGGATGCACATAAGAAGAGCAATTATAAGAATAATAGAGCTATGGCCATTCTTCTTGGTTCTTTATCAAGAGAAGAATGTGCTAAGGTTCAACATTGCACAACCGCCCATGTCATTTGGAAGACATTGGCAAACTATCATGAAGGCAAAACCGATGTCAAGAACAAGAGGATAGAGCTTCTTGTCTACCAATATGAGACCTTCAAGAGGTTAGCCGATGAGAATGTCACTACTCTCACCAACCAGCTTCTAGCATTGGTGGAAGGGCTAAGGAAGCTTGGAAAGATTTATAGCCCGGGGGAGGTAAACAAGAAAATCTTGAGATCCTTACCAAGAAAGAAGTTTGAGGCAAAGATCACATCTATTGAAGAATTCAAAGACCTCACCACTATGAGAATAGATGAACTCATAGGTAGTCTCTTGATTTACGAGATGAACCTTGATGAGGATAAAAAGCTAGAAGCAAGTGAGTCATCTAAGAAGGAAGAGAAGAAGAAGAGTCTTGCTCTCAAATCTTCACAAGAGCAAGATGATGAATTAAAGAAGGAAGATGCCAAGGGTGGTCCAACCGAAGAACAATTAGTGATGCTCTCTAAGAGAGTCATCAAGATGATTAAAGCTAGACAAGGATCATCCAACCAAGGCAAAGACAAGAAAAGAAGAAGCAAAGAAATGAAAAAAGGAGGATCATCAATGAGGTGCTTTAAATGTGGCAAGAAAGGGCACATCAAACCGAATTATCCCACTCTCAACAACAAACACAAGAAGGGCTTTAGTGCCACTTGGGATAAAAATAAAGATAGTGTTTGCTCATCACAACAAGAAAGTAAGAGTAAGAGTGAAAGCGGACATGAAACCGCCAACCTTGCATTCATGGCAATTGATGATTCTTCATATGAGGTACATGCTTCTAACTTATCTCCTTCTTCTCCTTTTACTTCCGATTGTGATGATGAGGATGACCCTATTGATCTCCTCAAGGAACTTAACTCC
>CANYLF011845682.1:0-10845 GCA_948193215.1 Bocquillonia castaneifolia | reverse complement strand
TGGGTAGCTAGAACTCTAGAGCATTTGTTGCTTAGGTTGAGTGAATTAGTTATCCATTGTACTGGTGTCAATTCTTTGTGAGTTAGGGAAACACTAGGGTTGGTTGTGAGTTAGCCATTTGTAAAACTCATTGTAAAGGTTTGGTATTAGCCTCTTGGAAACACTAGGGTTTGTGAGTGAGCCTTGGGTAAAACTCATTGTAAAGGTCATGAGATAGCCTTTGAAATCTAACATTGTAAAGGCCGTGAGATAGCCTTTGAAATCTAACATTGTAAAGGTTGGAGATAGCCTTGTAAATCTCCTTGTAATCCTTGGTGGATAGTGGATCCCCAAATTGTGTATTTAGGAGAGTGGATGTAGGACAAGTTGGGTCTAAACCACTATAAATCTTTTGTTTTCTTCTTCTCCTCTCTAATCCATTCTTAAAGTAATTTTTTATTTTCTATTCCGCACCAATTCACCCCCGCTCTTGGTATTTCATATACAATGTTAATGGTTATTACTTGATGAATATGAATTACTTTCTCTTTCTAAGGGTTTCCTAAATGTGGATTAATGGTATGTTTATATGTTTGGCCAACTTATGAATGTTTGGTTAGTGAGTAGTGATGTTGAGAAATATTATTGCTCATGGATATGCATTTGGGAATATTGGTTGAACTTGATTGTGAGAGCTTTAGGTTTATCAATAATGGATTATGGTAGAGTTAAGGCTTAATGTTAATTGTTTAGGAATAGGGGGTTTGACAAGAGTCAACCAATCTTGTTGCTAGGTAGTTATTGACTTTGTCTTAAAGATAAGATTTAAGTTGCTTAGACCATCCTTACCTTTGTGTGAGATTAGTTTTAATCTTGATTGTTGCGTTGATTTGTTAATCATTGTATTGTTTTGATTAGTGGTGTGAGTGGATCACCTTCCTAAAGCACTTTAGCTTTTAATTGATTTTTTATTTTTAAGGTTATTGTTTGCTTGTTTCTATTTTGTTTAATTCTTTTATTTTTAGCTTTGATTGCCTATATAATAGATTAGGTCTTTGTAATTAATAGTCAAAACCTCGACTCCTTTGGGAAAACAATACTCGAACTTACCTTTTATTACTTAACGGCACCCGTGCGCTTACGGGCACCACCGATAATTTTGGAGAATTACTTGACTCAAAGTGAGTATTAAATTTTGAGCTTTCAATTCCAAGTTTCCAAGTGAGATTAATTTGTTGTGAGTTCCAATTTAAATACGAATTTCTCAACATTGTTCGTATCCATGTGAGCTTTTGAGCCAAATGTTCAATTTTTATTATGCTCTATTTTGTTGTTGAGAGATTCTTACTTGGTGAGAATTCATTAGAACTTGTTTTGGTATGCAATTGGAATCCACATTAATTATTGGGAATATGAAAGTGATGAAGGTAATCTAGAATTAAGTCTTGGCCAAATAATCTACCTTGATATCCACTAGTAAACCAAGTTGAGCCTTGATTCCTTTTTCTTGTTGATTATTTGAATTACCACAATTTTGAGCCTATTTAGCCAATTCTTATATTTTCTCTTGTTTCTACCCTTGAGGTGCACTTATGATTTTAATTTGTAAAACAATTTGATTTGTGAAGTAACTTTGAAATTCTTGAGCATTCATTGATTGAGTTTGCCAAGCATCTTGGTTTTTGGTTTTGGTTTTTGAGAAAAAAAATGGTGGAAAAGAATTGAAAAAAAAATTGTTGAAGAAGTGAATGATGATGATGCAAAATGTAAAATATAAAGTGAATAAGTTCAAAAAACTTAATATTTTGTGCATGGGTTGATTTGACAAAAGTGAGTTGTTGGAATTACTCAAGGTTTTAAGCTATATAATTTTTTACTTCACAATTTCATTGTTTTGTTTTGATTAAATGCATTTCTTTTAGCCTAATTCATCCATTTCTTTTCTAAATCCCTACCATTCCTAAGCCACACTACAACCAATTCAAAGACCCTTTGATTTGTGTTTCCAATAATTTTATGTGGAGGACTTTCGATTAAAAAGCAAGCTTATTCTTGAATTCTCCCTTGTAATTGATTTGAGAGTAAACACTTACCCTTAAACATATGAGTGTGATTGTGAATTTGTAAGAGTGTTGGGTTTTTGTGTTTTAATTAGAATTACAAATTAATTGGTTTGACTTGAATTTGGTTTAGCAAGCTTGAAATTTAATATTACCTTTGGATTTAGTAATTTGAATTATTATGGGTAAGGTAATAATTTTTATAATGATGGCTTGAGTTGTAATATTATGAGATTCAATTTGATGATTTAAGTGTTGATTAATTTTGCTTGAGGATAAGCAAAAGCTCAAGTGTGGGGGAATTTGATATCCGGTTTTTATTTATTAGTATTCTATGGGTTTTAATTCAATTTCTTCCCAATTTAAGTGGTTTTATCACTTATTTTGTCATATTTTATAAATATGCAGTGTTAGGAACGTGTGGGATCAAACCGGGATGAATTTGGAGTCAAATCGAGGTCGAACTGGCCATTTTAAGGTTGAACTAGACCAAATCATGGAGCAAATTTGCTCTGATTCAAAATCAAGTTGGTCTGGTCCAACTAGAATTTTTCTCCCAAAGAATCAGAGAACAACCAGACCTGAACCGGACCAGCCAGGTCCGGTTGAACCAAGCTGCGGAGCAAATGGAGACTCAACTGGATCTGAACCGGACCTAACCCAGTGGTTCAGTTTAGTTGATTTCAGTGGTTTTAAGTGATTTTTGGATGATTTTGGGGTATTTTGGTCTGATTTTGAGTGGTTCCTAGGGTATTTTTAGGGTTTTAATAGTATTACACTATAAATACAATGGTTTTTATTTTTTAGAGGAGATTTTGGCGAATTTTAGTTTATTTTTTCTCTAGAAATCAATTTTTGGTTTGTTTAGGATTTCTTGGTTTTAGTTAGATTCAAGGTGATTTCTTCATAATTGGTAAAGAATTGAAGCTTGTATTCAACAATTGAGACTAAGTTGATTCTACTTTAATCTATTTATATTATTTTTATCATGTTTATTGTTTGTTTATTGATTTTAATTATTTGTTTGGTGATTTTTATTATGTTTAGTAATTAATTTTCCTACTAGAGTGAAGGATGAAGTCTAGTAGGGGGTGATTTAATTACTAATGCTTTGATTAACTATTTAATTATAGTTTTTCTTGTTTTATTCAATTAAACTAATTTTCAAGAGCTTTTATTAATATATTTCTTGATTGGCCACCTAGAATTATATTCGTTAGGTTTATCGTTCAATGGATGGATTGAAATAAACTGGATTTGGGAATTAAACTTGTTTAGATGTTAATACGGAAACGACAATTAACCTAAACATGATTTAAAAGATTTGCTTAATCGGTTTAATTGTTTTTAATTGGTGTGCATCGAAAGAGCAGTATAGCTGGTTCAATTAAACACGTTTTTCTACCTTGGGAAAGGATTAAAATATTTTTCGTAAAGTTTTGCTTAATTGAATTTTAATTTAGTAATTGAATTACCCTTCTAGATGAATTCCTGAGCTCTAGTGTTTGTTTTCATTGAGTTTTATTTATCAAAATTAATTGTTTTAGTTTTTAATTATTTTTCTTGCTTTAATTTTATTGTTTGAATTTAGTTTAATTTATTAATTAGCTTTCAATTATTTCAAAAATCACTTAAAGGGTATTCATTTTAATTTTCTTGCATATTGTCTTTTTAATCAAAAAATTAATTTTTATACGATTTATCCCTGTGGATTGACCTCTTACTCCTAGTTTATTACTACAACTATTTCGTACACTTGCGGGAGTTGTCACTATATGTGAGCATGTAGTCTTTGGTGCCTTATAAATACCGAAGAACTTTCTTTGTAGCTTTCCACTAGTCCATTCTAGGATTACTGTGATATCGGCCTAACATGCCAACAACAAAACTGATATCTAGTCGAGTGCATGTCTGAGCATACATCAAACTCCCAACCACAGAAGCATAGGGAATAGTTTCCATTTCCTGTCATTCCAAAACATTTTTAGGACATTGCATTTGACTGAACTTGTCCCCTTTCTGAATTGGAACTATCCATGTGGAGCACTTTTCCATTCTGAATCTCTCTAAAATTTTATTGATATAACCTTTCTGAGATAGTCCTAACAATCCTTGTGATCTATCAAGGAATATTTCTATCATAATCACATAGAATGCCTCTCCCATATCTTTCATTTCAAAATTCTGAGAGAAATTCTTTAACATCATGTAACAAACTAATATCATTTGCAGCAAGAATGATATCGTCAATATGCAGAACAAGAATAATGAACTTGCTCCCACTAACCTTCATATAGATACATCGATCAATAATGTTCTCTACAAAACCATATGCCATGATGGTATCATTGAACTTAAGATACCATTGTCGGGAAGGTTGTTTCAATCTATATATTGACTTCTTTAATTTACACGCTAATTTTTCTTTTCTTGTGGTTAAGAAACAATCTGGTTGGTCCATATAAACCTCTTCTTCTAAATAACCATTCAAGAAATGTGATCTTTACATCCATTTGGTGAAGCTCTAGATCATAATGAGCCACCAAAGCCATAATAATTCCTAAAGAGTCCTTCTTTAAAACTGGAGAAAAAGTCTCTTTATAGTCAATGCCATCCTTTTGAGTATAACCTTTAGCAATAAGTCTAGCTTTTATACCATTCGATGTTGCCTTTTGAGTCTCGTTTGGTCTTAAAAAACCCATTTACAACCAACTTGTTTTGAACCCTCAGGCAACTCGACTAGTTCCCACACTTTATTGTCATTCATTGATTTTAACTCTTCTTTCATAGCATTGAGCCACTTTTCAGAATTGTTAGATTCTATGGCTTGTTTGAATGAGACTAGATCTTCATCAATGCTTAAGTCACATTCATGTTCAAGTGAGTAAATCACATAATCATCCAAAATAGCTGATCTTCTTTACCTTTCAGATCTTCATAATGCTACTTCTTGTGGTATCACTTATTCATTTGTAACTTGAACATTATTAGTCGGTTCATCAATATGTTCATTTTGTGGGTTTTGAACATTAATTTGTTGTTTTGATATGTTATTTGATCGTGATACAACAACAATAACAATAACATGTGTAGAAACATTAGATGTAGAAGTGTCTATTAGATTTTCTTGAATTTCTACATTTCATGGTTCTCCTCTCCCACTAAAATTACCAGACTCAACTATTCTCGTACTATGGTTAGGACAATAAAATTTGTACCCTTTTGACTTTTCAGGATAGCCAATGAAATAACCACTAATGGTTCTTGCATCAAGCTTCTTTTCATGTGGATTATATATCCTAATTTCCGCTGGGCAACCCCAAACATGAAGGTGCTTTAAACTGTGTTTCCTTCCCGTCCATAATTCATAAGGAGTCTTAGGAACTGCCTTACCAGGAACCATGTTAAGTAGATATACAGTTGTCTTTAATGCATGCATCCACAAGGTTAAAGGTATAGTACTATGACTTAGTATACTCCTAACCATGTCCATAAAAGTATGATTCTACCTTTCTACTACACCATTTTATTGTGGTGTATTGGGTATTGTATACTGTGCACAAAGGTCTCGGGTTTTAAGGAACTTTGTAAATGGACCTGGACATTGTCCACTTTCATCAAATTTTCCATAAAATTCACCACCTCTATCAGATCTCATAACTTTCACTTTTCTATCTAACTGCCTTTCCACCTCATTAATGAACACCTCTAGGATATTCACTAATTGAGATTTTTCATGCAGTAGATATATATAAATAACAATACCGTAAGAAATTGTTAGTAAAGGTGATAAAATACTTTTCACCTGCCCAAGATGGAACATCAAAGGGACCACAAATTTCAGTGTGTATCAACTCAAGGAGCTCACTATTTCTCATAGCTAGGTTATTTGATATGTGTCTAGTTTACTTGCCTTTAATGCAATCCACACACACATCCCAGTCTGTAAAATCCAAATGAGGTAAGATTTCATTTTTTGTTAACCTCAATATCCTTTCTTTGGATATGTGACCTAATCTTTGATGCCATAAGAAAGCAGAACATTCATTATATGCACTACACTTATTACCTATATTATGCTCAACATAAAACAAAGATTCCACAAAAGCGACATTAAGATTAAAACGATATAAACAATCCATCAAAGTAGTAGAACCATAATAGTACTTATGTTTATACAAAGAAAAAAAAACCATTTCCAATCTTAAAATTAAATCCTATATCGTCCAACTTTTCAACAGAAACCAAATTTCTAGCACATTTAGGAACATAAAAGACACTTTTCAAGATCCAGATGACATCCATTGTCAAGATCAATCTATAAGTCCTAATTCCTTCTATTCGTGCCTTCATTTTATTCCCTATAAACAAGAACTTATCAGTCTCGTTTATTGGTTGGATCGAAAGGAATACCTGTACAACATGTGAAACATGAGTAGTTGCACCAGAATCTAAGCACCAAGTATTATTGGGTACTTCAATAAGGTTTGATTCAAAGCATACTGAAACATAATGTATACCTTTCTTTTCAAACCAAGCCTTTCGTTTTAGGCAATCTTTCTTTAAGTGTCCAATCTTCTTGCAGAAGTGGCATTTAAGCTCCTTACAAATTTGGCCCTCATTGACTTTCAATGGGGCTTTATCCTTTCTTTTATTCTTCATGCCATTCTTAGCCTTACTGCTACTAGCTCCATCATGAACCGTGACATGAACAGAGTGATCTTTCACTTTCTTCAACCTTCCTTCTTCCTGAATCAACATGGCCTTAATTTCCTGAAAGTTCCATTTTTCTTTAAGGGTGTTGTAATTCACCTAGAACTGGCCAAACTCAAGAGGAAGTGAGTTGATGATAAACTGAACAAGCAAGGTCTCACTCACATCCATACTCATCGATTTTTACTTTGCTACTAGATTTGACATGTTTGTCACATGATCATGAATAAGCTGTGGCCAATTAAATTTCTTGGTCATCCGCTCACTCATGAGGTTCCCAACAATGGACTTATCAACAATGTTCGATTGGGAGTACTCCTTAATTTTCATCATAAATTCCCTTGCATTATCTGTCTTGGGCACAAATGGCTTAACATTTTAACCCATGGTCCTCCTCAACAAGTGTAAACTCAGCCTATTAGACCGCTCCCAAGCCTCATAAAAAGACTTGTCAGCTTCAATACTGGTCTCAGTAATGACTACGGGCTTTTCATTTGTAACTATTGCCAAGTCTAAATCCATAACACCTAAATGGAAATTGACTTGTTCTGCCCAATCAATATAGTTTTGCCTGTTAAACTTGAGCAAACCATTGCCCAAGGCAAACAAATTAGTAGAATCTAACAACATTATAGAAGCTCACACATTAATGCTTTGAGTAAACTTAAATGGATTCAAACAAATAATAACTTTAATTATATATTTAAGTTCACCTGTGGGTAATACTTAAATACATAAAATTATCAAATAATGATGTCAATATAAAAATATACTATAACAGATAATCAAACATACCCAAGTAAATATATATGTTATCTTTGGACAACAATCACATTCACTAAGCATGTAGATTAATCCCTTTAATTGTCATTAATTATAAGCGATGGTCCAAGCATTATAATTAATGATCGCAATTGTTCAATTCAACATTAATGTCATTTAATAGTATTACAAAAAATAAGAACAATTGAAATTATAAAATTAAATATTTAAAACTTTCAAGCTAGGCCACTTTGGTGACTAACAAACTTTCAATAATATTTAATTTAGTAAATATTTATGTGACCATAACTATAATGTGACCCTTTAATTAATGACATTTACTATACATAAAAGACATATATATGCAATCCATAAATTATAAACTAGAATGATTTGTCATTGTCAATAATTTAAAATTTCATAAACTTAATAGAAATTTTAATCAATTAGATGAACAAATCATTCAACCATTACAGTTTATACAATAGTCATTAAATAAAATATGTCTTTTATTTAAGTCATTAAATTCATATATATAATATATACGTACCAGAGAATCGTTTATGCGGAAAATTTATAAGCATATATCATAATAAAGTATGAATTTACGGAATATCTTAAAGCAAATTCAAGAACATTAATTCTCTCAGCCAAGAATATAACACTAATTATCATAAGCCCATAATGGTAATAATAGCCATGATTTTGATTTCACATATACCCACACAACATGTAAGTTAACCATATGTAGAGACAATAAAATGGGTAATATATTTATGTTGCGGCAGAAACGTTGATCTCATCATTTATTATGTGTAGCAACATGTGAGGCCAACAAAATTCGCATGAAACTGTCATCAGTCATACTGAAACTAAAAGACAAACTCATTTGCCTTTATGTTCCAAGAATTATTCAATTCGTAAAACAAACAACTGAATCCATATCTCAAAAAACACATAAGCATATTCAATCCTATGAAATAATTCATATGCCTATGACTTCCAACAGATTTCATGTCTCTATGCGATGTAATATAAGAATCGCTTCACATCATAATTTCATATGAATAATAAGACAGAAGTACCCATTAAATAAGATTTACATTAATGGTGAATCAAAGTATTACTCTAATACCAATTGTAAGTGTATAATCAAATAAAGACATGAGTTTGATTATAACCACAGGATCTTTAATAATACTTTTTGATTCAACCCATAAACAATTTAATAGTTAACAGCGAGGAATAAATACCTTGATCCATAGCTTTAATGATTCTTCTAGTTTTTATTTATCTCTCTGCCTTCTCTTTTAGTTTTCTTTGATGGTGAAGAAGAAAGATACAATAAGCTGCTAACCTTCTATACGCATATAAGTTACTTTTATTTTAAAGTAATTGTTCTTTTTTTTAAAAAAATTAACTGCTCTTAAAATTAACTGCCCATTATGAGAGAGAGGTAAGGGATTTTAAACCCAAAGAAACTCTATTTCTTAAATACCTAATAGCCATCATCTCGAGTCAATTTATATAGAGTCCTAGTCTTTAATTATATGAGCCATTATGATTATTAAAAATACTCTAACAAGCCCAAGTCAATTAAAGTTTCTATATGTCTTGGAGTAAACAAAATGGAGTAAAAACGTCTGGCACGTTTCCAAAAATTCAGGCCTTGCTGGAAGCCCCAAGAATCTCCGGACCTGAAAAGAAAAAAGGACTTGGTGTGGTCCCCAGGGGATGACTCCAACGATCAAGTTAGTAATGATCCTTAGAGTGTAAAATATAACTTATGGAGGCTAATAGTTTAGAATAAGATACTTGAACCCCTTAGAGGCAAGGGTTTATATAGTGGTAAGACTGACCTATTCGGGTAGGAACCATGTTCCTACTAGGAATTAGAATCCTTAGGTTATTAGGAATCCCCATCATTATGTAAAAGTCCTCCTTGAACAATGTTACCAGGTTTCAAGACCGAATGGGGGATCATGAGCCCAAACTGAAAGTTGGCCGCTTGGGCCTTGTTAAAGTGATTCATTCCATAAGTCACCCCCCAAATAGTGCTAATGTCAAAGACTTAGCTTTCTGGGCAAGTTATAAGTATGGCGAACCATAATTCGCTCTAAAAACCTCTTTGAGATTCATTAAAATATTCTTGGACGAGATCAGGAGTTCGCCCCTAGTAAATCATAAGGGTCAGATTAATGACCGACACTTGACAAGATGCAGCTGTAGTATGAGTGACACATGTCACAAAACCTTTTCGGTTTCCAAGGGAATAAACTGATGGCTTTTCCTCATTTTTCCCTTTCTATACATTTTTGAATTTCGAAAAGAACTCAATCTCTCTGCAACTATTACCACCTTGGTTACCAGCATTATTTCTAAGAACCATAATGATAGGTCATAATTATATATACTTTATTATGTTTAATTCTCTCATATTTTTGTTAGATATTGTGCTTAATTGTGAAAATTGTGTTTGAGTTGATTTAGGAGGTAAGATATGAAAGATTGACTGGAATGCAACTTAAAAGCATGTTTTAAGAATCATATGATGAAGTCAAGCCTTTTGGAGGAAAATTAGAAAATAAAGCAGAAGATCATCTTTGATAAAGCGTGACCACGCCTTATGACTGACGACCAGCTGAAGTTGGATGTGAAGAAAGTTGGAATTTTGAAGCAAATTTCATGGGAAGCTCACAATTATGATATTTCCCATATTTTGAGAGTGCTAAACAAGGAAAAATATCTCCTATGTTATTTAGGACTTTATTTGTTTGGATTTTCTTTTATTATATCTTTCCTTATTGAATTAGGATTCTATTATAGGAAGTTTGTTTTGCTTAGGAAATATTTTTCTAGAGTTTAGAATTTACTCCCTATATAAGGAGTTCAAAAACGTAGCAGCAATTAGTTCTTGGGGCATACGCAAGTTTTTTTTTCCCTCAACTTTGTGTTTTCTTTTTCCACCATGTGTGGCTAAGTTTTTATTTTTGATTCAAGGGTGAATCAATTCCAATTGTGACTTTGTGTGGCATGTGCTAAACCTGAATTTCTTCTTTAATTCAAGTATTCTTTATTACTTGTTCTTATTCTTATGAATTTTTGATATTGATTAAATTGATGCCTTAATTTGATATTGAATTTTCTATTGATATCCATGAGTTTGTGATCTGTAATTATCATGAATGATTGACACAAGTAGCAAGGAGTTGGCTCATGTGTGTGTGGTTGCAGCTTACACAATTACATAGCTTGCATGATAGGCTCTAGGAAAGTAAAGGAACAAGATTTTTAATTACAGCTATCTCGATTTAATTGATTTTGGTTTAGT